>JABJVR010047015.1:0-29412 GCA_025773905.1 Chitala chitala
CCCTCCCCGCCGCTCTTCCTTCCTTTGCCGGCGTGGTTGGATGGATTTTTATTTTTTCCTGGCCACCACATTTTTCTGCCCCCCCCCCCCAACAAAAAAGACAGAAGTCCCTGACACCATTTTCTAAATATGTTGCATGTGCTAGAAATGTGCTCTTTGTTTTGGCCTGAAAGCTCCCTAAATAGGCTTTCTGCATGGCCATTGTGGAATCTTGGAATTCCCATTATAGAATTTTGAGCACAATGAGCATTCCTCCAGAACCCCCCACACACACACACACACACACACACACACACACACACAGACAGAGCTGAGGAGAGCTGAGCTGAGCTGAGCTGAGCTGAGCTGAAGCTGGTGAAGGTTAGAAGTACTCAAGGGTGCTGTTCATACTGGCTCGACCCTTGCCTGTCTGGTGGGGGCAGAACACAGATGGTGAGAAGTCCCACAGGGAGACTGGATTCCTTGAAGACTAGAGCTTCTAATGTTGCTCTTAAAGCTTGTTCATTTGATACTGTAGTCTTTTCTTTATTAGTGGAATGGATTTTTGGGGCAGGGAGGGGTCTGAGTCCTGATGTCCAGGTTTTTTGGTGGGGGGTGGCACAGATGATGCTGAACTTCCTGTTTGGAACAGATGGGTGAGTCACCCAGAAGCAAGGACACATACGTCTGTTTGACATTAAGTTCTCTATTTGATTTATGTCTGACGTAACAATGAAATTGTAAAGTCAGCTGAAAAGACCTTCCAGTTGTAGGGTTTTTCTTTTAAACAATGTATAAATCGAAAATGAGTACAGTAAATTCTTGAACACGTTTTGACACTTCAGAGGCATATATAGTAAAATAATACTGAACTGGAAAAGTGGTTTAGTAGTGTACTCTGGGTGCCCTGGGGTAGTCAGTACTCAAGACATCATCCACAGCTGGAGAGAAATAAATTAACCCTGCAGTCCTGCTTCCATGAGAACGTGAGGAAGGAAGCGGTCACATTATCAGAGGAATGCGGCCGGGGCCCTGTGCGAAGGAAGAGGTGCGGCCTTCATTGACAGGAATCTGCACAGAGGTCTGCAATTTCAGGCCACGTCTTCAGGTCTTGACCGGTGAGCCTGTGTGACCTCACCAACTGTGGGTCAGGCAGTGGGGCCCTGCTTTTTCAGCTGCCCAGAAAAATGCCTGTCCAAACGGACTTTGGCTGTCTAGTTGAAGCGTGAGTGAAGAGAGGGTGGGGGTGGGAATGGTGGTCACTTATCCAGATGAAAAGGGTATGGTTGCTGGGGGCAGGTCTCCATGGGGGTAACAGGTGGTCAACCCCCACCCCTTTTTCTTGCCCCCTGCCACCATGTCTTTCCCACCCACAAAGAGTCTGTAAACACAGGATGGATTTAAGGATTCGTTTGGATTCAGTTGTCGAATCAGTCACATTTTTTGTGTTTTATTTGTACATTTAAAATTATTACCATAATGGCTTTTAAATTGCAAAGGGCAGGATATCCACATAACCCTGTTAATGTTGGTTCTACAAAACCTGATCCCTTCGTTTACAGAAACTGTGAATTTTGGCACATTTAAAAATGAAATGCTTACAAGTAAAACAACAACAAGATTATGCACAGCAGTATTAGCTAAAGAAATTGGTGTGTTATCCTTTGCAGAGAGCTGACCCAGGGAAATTCCCAGTGGGCTCTGTTTTCCATAGAGTTAAACACCATAAGCTGCACAAACCTGCTGCTGTTGTACCTTATTGTTGTTACCGTGTGTACAGCGAGGGCTCTGTGGGTCTGCACGGCCACCTCTGCGGAGGTATAAACCGGAATACGACGACAAAGTGTCGGTGCAATGCGGATTGAGGGAAGACATCGCACTCTTTGCAGAAATGGTTAATTTCTCCAGGCTTCTGGAGCACATTAAAATGCTTTTTAAACTCGTTATAAATGAAGCTGTAATTAAAAGTAAGCAGACATTAGACGGAGCCTCTTTGATTTCAGTTTTGCTCTCTGTAAACTGTTTTCTGTATGTTCGGTCTGCCAGTAAAGTGGGTTCTGCAGGAAGTCCGTAACGTGTTGCAGGGTTTTTTTTTTTTTAGTTGCTCCCAGCGCCCAAAGTGGAGCTGCTGTTTTTGTGCAGTCTGGGTGCGGCTGTTTCCAGCGTTTCTTATATTGGGAACGCACAGCCACCTGTGCCCTTTGGCTGTTTGTTTTTCTCTTGGCTGTTGGAGTTCTGACTTTTTCCCAGAAAGAACTCCCCCCCCCCCCCCATCAATCCCTTCCTTGAAGGGCTGGCTCTGTTCCTGTGGCTAAATATTCTGCACCCTCTAATGGCTCCTGACTGTAAAGGTCTGCTTCCTCCTGACCCAGCAGGGTTTGCCTAATTAATATAGTTTGATGGCAGCTGGGAGGAGCGGTATTCCCGAGGCGTCCGCACACGCGGACCAGCTGAGGACCCGCACTTTATCACTCCCTGTTAGTGACTGTAAATTATGACAGTGAAGTTTCAGAGCCAAAGCGAATGAGAGTGTGGGTCTTGAACTGGACTTCTTCAACCACTGGCAGGGTTCCCTTAATCACTACACCTCTGCTGCCGCTTCATATATTTTAAGGTCCTTGCACTAATATACGCAGGAGCCTTAAATCTGTAAATAGTCAACAAAGTGATTAGTGTTCCAGCACAGGACTGCTGCAAATTCCTTTTGCTATTCAGCTGTTGGTGATCTTCATTTCGGCCTTCCAGCACAGTACTGTAATGATGGACGACCACAAAGAGATGCTGATGTCTTGTAATTTGATATGTGTATTCAGATACACTGCTCATTATCCTCCGAGGTGAAAAATGAAGGCATTTCCTGTTGAGTGGTATGTTGCTGTTTTGGCATAACCAAACCTTTTCCATTTTAACAGTGAGGAGTGAAAGATTTTGGGCAGGTCTTTAATTATAGAGTTGTGTTTCTTTTGGTCTGATTTCAGCTCTGTGTCTCCACCAAACTTATTTGAAGCTTTGAGCGAAATTCCGATCCTCGTGCTCTGGTCCAAGTATGAGCAGAAGTGAATGAAACTAAACTCTTCTGGAATGCCAGAACAGAAGAATGTGAGCTATGCTTTGATAATGGGTGAACTTGTTGTTCTTCCGAGGTGAAACTGTTAAATGGTCATTAACGGTTCATACCAAATGCAAGGGGGTGACAACAACCATTACACTGGTGCCTCTTAAGTTTGATAGTATTGAACTCTGAGCCAAAGAGTCTGTATCTGAGAATATAAAGTAGCGATACACCCATTGTCCTTCCCACCTCAGAAACAGCACATTAATGCCCACTGG
This sequence comes from Chitala chitala, assembly GCA_025773905.1. Classification (NCBI taxonomy): domain Eukaryota; kingdom Metazoa; phylum Chordata; class Actinopteri; order Osteoglossiformes; family Notopteridae; genus Chitala; species Chitala chitala. The sequence goes on from JABJVR010047015.1 coordinate 3,310, forward strand.
TAGGGCAGGAAACATGAGCTGGGTGAGTGTTTCTGATGCGCGCACACACACACAAACATGCAGCTTGGCTGCGCGGTAACGGAACACCCCAAGGAATTGCCAGACGCCCATAAAGACCCGTTTGCAGCCACGTTGTGGACAGGGCTGAAGGTCTGAGGCTGCTTCTGTCAGGGGAAAAGGGCTCCCTGTAGATTAGGGTGTTGCTCTGGTTTTACCACAAAGAGTGTAACAATGTATCATTAAACTTTCTCTCCTCTCTCTCTCTTTTGAGAACAGTGCAGCAGATAAAGCTATAAACTTTTAATGAAAGTTAATGTCAACGTATTCTGAAAACATTTGGATGCTGTATTGCAGAATACTTACTTTGCACAACCCTTAATGTCTACTGCATGTGAATTTATTTAAAATATTTAAGCCCCCTGGCCCCTTGATTAAATGCACAAGAGTGCTGCGAAACGTTCGTTTGTTTTCATGCCACTTTTCATGGGCGGAGTGAGGTGAGCACTTGTGGTCAGTACAGTGTTCCTGGTGGAAGGCTGACATGTTTGTTCCGTTCTCTAGGACCCTTTTTCTTATACACAGTTCCTGGCCCGTCCTCCGAGCTCTGGATTCTAGACACGGGTTTAGTTCCCAACTGAAGCTTGTCTCAGACAACCTTTTTCTTGACAAATAAAGATATGACCGTTTTTGACGACTGTTAGTCTGAGTACCTGATAAACCCTTGGGATGAATGTGGGATGTTTGAGTTGCACCCCCCCTCCCCACGAACCGTTTTCATACTTTCTCTGCTGATAGCAAAGACTAGACGGAGCAACAAGGTGGCGACGGGGGGTGGAGTCGGACCAGGGGTGACATAGCGCCATCCTTTATTGATGCACTGGGTGCGTGCTTGTTCTATTTTTCTTCTTGAATGCGTCAGACCTCATGCCCTCCCGTTACCCCCCCCCCCCCCGCAGGTCTCGATGACAGCTTGCAGCAGTACGTCACCACGTTCGAGCGGGAGAAGATAAGTGGGGAGCGACTGCTGAAGATCTCACACCAGGACCTGGAGGAGCTCGGCGTTGCCCGTATCGGGCACCAGGAGCTGGTGCTGGAGGCCGTGGACCTGCTTTGTGCTCTGGTCAGTGCTGCGCACCTCTGTGCTTTCCGTACGGGGGGTTAAAATTTTACCTGAGATACAGTCACAAGCTGTCCAAACAGGGAACATAATGCTGCTGCTGTTCCAGAGGCGTTTGCATAAACCCTCGGTTACAGCTGCCCTTCTTTTGAACAGGAAATAAAATCTTCAGTAGGGGCTGAGAGTGAGTCAGTCCTTTTGTTTCAGGTTGCAACGGGCCATTTCTGCTGCTGTCATGCCCCCCCCCCCACGCTGTAGACGTGGTACATCCCTCTCGGTTGCCCCAGATTCTAACCACCCACACCAGGGGTGTGGAAAAAGCATTTCCTTGCTGATGCGCTGCTGATCATAAGACTGTAAGACCCCCCCCTCCCCATGAGGGGGGGTCATGTGCTCATCAGAAAGGGAGCAGCGTTTCCGGTTGCAGGCGGTTTTTAAGCTCTTACTTATTGAGAACTTCGTCCTGAAAATGACAGTTCTCAGCTCAAGTGGTCTTCGCCCACACTGGGCAGAGGACGGAGCTTTGCGGCTCGCGTTTCCTCAAACTCCAGGCGTACGGAACGCGGTGGACAGTCCAGTGAAATGGGAGACGTCCTCTGGCGATGAGCTGTGTTCCAGTGAAGCGGAAAAGGACTTCAACACTGATTGCTTATGCAGAATGTTCTGGAAACGCTACGCCATTGGGCCGCTTCCTCCCAGCGGCCGGAACTCGGCCGAGTGATGAAAAGCTCCTTGTGACCGATGGCCGTGGGGTGGACGCTAAAGTGTTGACGGCCTAAGACTAGCATGGAAACACTGGCACAGTGCTGAGGCATGCTGGTGTACACTGGTCCCTCTGTCCAAAGAGCAGGAAACAGATGTCACCTCTCCTACAGCCCCCAGTCCCCCCCAGACTTTAAACGGGTTGGAGCTACTGTCTCCTCTGGACCAGCAGCTGGTGTCACAGTAATGCTACGTCTGGTGTGTGTTTTTGGGATGTCCTTCCTACTCATGCTGCACGTTTGAGAGTTTTAGGATATATGGACGAGTTGAAGCGTGGTTACCTGGTTTCTGCTACCTTCACTGCTGCCAGGGTGGGTAGGAGGTGTGTAAGGATTGTAGAAGTGCAGACCCAATGCCTCTGTTTGGTTACATCTGGACACTTCGCCACCTTTAACCCGTTAGCTCCACAGGCTGTTGTGATACCCTGCTGGCCAAAAGTTTGTGTCTTTATGTCACGGCTGCTTGTGTGTCACTTTGTCCCTTTGGTATAGCCAAGAAGTCGTTGGTCAGACATATCTGAAGACAGGCCTTTAAAAGGTGTGTTTCCACTGATGCCCTGTTGGCAGGCATTGTAATGGCAGATTAATAATGCTCTTTAGCTTTTGTGACAACATTCTTCATATATATTAGCTGTTTTTTTTTTTTGGCTCCTAGTGCCCAGGTAAAGGACAGGCTATTAATCCCCTTGGCCCATTTTAAGCAGGATAGAGGTTGAGGATTCTTCTGTGGGCTCAAATGCTCCCGACGTGAGATTTGCCAGAACAGGAGGTGCGTCCTTTGGCCACTTCCAGCACTCGTACTGGGGTCGGAACATTTTGCGTTCTTTCCGTGGCATCGGAGATACTGTGGCTGGCGGTGCCAGGACCGATGCCCGAATTAAGCTGTGCATGGCCGTGTAAATATTCCCGGGGCTGCTGCCCTCCGCCGGGGCCACAGCGTGAACATGATGTGTTTGGAAAAGGGAGGTTGTGCTCTCATTGGGGTACAGCACATGTAAAAAACCCAAACATTGTCGCTGCACTTATCAGTCTTGCAGCTTAATCAGTCCTTTCCTCTCTGGCATGAACTGTCACCTTTCTCACACGTGAACACGCCTCAGTACGGCATGGGCCTGCTACCTTGACAATGGACCCTATGCTGAGGGACCTGTCCTGTTCTCTCCATACTGCCAGCTAAATGTCTAAGGAACGGCTGGGCCCTGAGCAGGAAGCACCCCCCCACCCCCTTATGGGATCAGGGACTGAAGGGCACCAGGGAGGGACTGCAGATGCCCACCGGTGAACACTCAAGCCAACTTTGCCTTCATGTTTATTGATCTAGCAGCTGGGGCCCTTTCTGTAGGTGGAAGTTCATGCGTTTACAACCTCCTCTAATCCCGCCCCCTTCCTGGCTGGGTGCTGGATGGGAGGGACCAGCTGTGTGAGGCAGCGGTGGAATGCGTGAACGGGAGTCGGTTGGGTTTAGAATTGCGCCGCTGTCTTCCCTGATGCATTCGTTCATGCGAGTCAGGTGATGGCCATATGCCTCTGAGGGGTGGGAGCTGAAGGAATGTGAAAGGAACTGACCCCTCCCCCCCAGCCTGCAGGCCACTGAAAATGACATGGCTTCAGTATAATTTTTTTTAATAGTACTTTTTTAATCCAAGAGGAAAAGTACATCTCTGCATTTAACCCATCCCCTGAGGGGAGCAGTGGACAGCCAGCCACATGTGGTGCTCGGGGAGCTAGCATTCAAGTGTTTTGCTGAAGAACACACCTGGTTGTGCTGGGATTTGAACCAGAACACTTCCGCATCTCAGGCTGATGTTCTGCACATTGAGCCTCTTGTTATGTTGCTACACCTTGTAACTTGATCCCAAATGCACCGGTGTTAATTCTGTTGACACTGTGTGACGGAGCTGACGGTGGTGCTTCGGATTGTACAGAGGTGAATGCCGCTGTGATGAACAGGGGAGGTGTCTGAACTCCGTTCTCTTCTCTGTACAGAACTACGGTGTGGAGACGGACATTCTGAAGTCCTTGGTGGCCCAGATGAGAAACTCCAGCGTCAGCCTGCGTGCCCACACGTCAGCACGACGACAAAGCCCCTCCTATGATGGCAGCGAGGTCCGCAAGCCCCCCAGTGAGTTCCTCACTTCTGTGGTGGAGCTCATCGGTGCGGCCAAGAACCTGCTGGCCTGGCTAGACAGGTAAGGTGTACCTGAAAACTGTTTCCCTCTGCCATGCTGTTTTTGTACAAGCCCTGCCCACCCCCACGCCGCTTACTGTTACTGGCAGCAGTGGGCGCTACAGAGGATTAGGATTTTCTGTAGGTTAAAATCACACTAACATGCACATAAATTATGTGAACAATTATGTCTTGCCTGGTGACAGGTGATGCAGCTATTAATTTTTCAAGTTGGTTTGACACTTTTTTTTTTTTTTTTTTTTTTTTAATGAAAAGTTATTTATATTGCGAAATAAGGCTTGCTTATATTATAAATGAATGTTATTCATTTTGTTGTTTGAGATATTTAATTTAAATCTGCAGACTCACTTGGGCAAAGCACTTTGTTCTGCTGTGGCTAATATGACCACAAGTGCCAGATGGAATTCAGATTTTTGTTAGGATGGGGGGGGGGGGGTTGATAGTCATCTCAGGCCAAAGACATCCTTAGTCATGGAAACGCTGGCCTCTTCTGCCATCTCTGACAGCGCACTGGATTTATTAATTTTTTTTTTTGAAATCCCTTTTGTCCTCCAAACACTGAAGAACAGAAGTGAAACCGGACACTGTCTGGTTTCCTTCCTGAGCCATGATGGTACTCACAGCCTGTCCTCACGCAGTGGCTCGGATAACTGCTGCTCTCACTCACAGCTGACACATGGCGCGCTGCATTTATGTAGCGGTTCGGGTTAGGGGGTAACCCCAGCGTTTAAAAGACCCGCACAGATGTGTAAAAGTCACGTTCACACCTTGCAGAGCACGTAGATGACATGGGCCGTACAGTCATTCCATGGTTCTTGAAAAGGGGAAAAATAACTTTTTGTACTTGTTTAAAATTTCTTGGCTTGCCTGTAATGTAAACAGACACTCTCACCTGTACGACACGGTATGTTCTGGAAATACGTGGAGCCACAGGCGTGGGTGGGTGAAAGGGGGAGAGGGCCTGTGCCAAAGCCGGCGTCTGCTGTCCCAGTGTTAGGGGATGTGCATAAGTCTTGGTGCAATAGACAGCCCATTTTTCTCCTGCTAACAGGACGCCCTTGACGGGGATCAGTGACTTCACTGCCACGAAGAACAAGATCATCCAGCTGTGTCTAGAGCTCACCACCACTGTTCAGCAGGTCTGCACACTCCCCTCCTCTTCTTCATCCTCCTCCTCCTCTTCACCCTGTCCTGCTGTGTGCTGCGTGAACATGCCTCCCTGTACACATGCGCGTGGGGGATCGGCAGTTGCCTCTGAAACCTGTGAAAACGCTGCATCCTTGTGTTCTAGTTAGCCTGTTAATAAAAAGACGCCCTTCCCTGCAGCAGTCTGAACCCTCCAGTATTTTATTGCTGTGCCAAACTCATGCTGAATCCCACCAAAGCATTCTTTCGAGCATGTGTTTCCAGTTTTGGGTTCTCCAGAACGTACACATTTCTCCTTGTGAACGTCTTCGAGCGAAATGGTGGTAGCAGTCTGCTCCTTTTACACTCATTACAGAGGTCCTCTGCTGGCTTTCAAGTGAGACGTTAAGGATCTCACGCGAGATGAAAGATCCAAATACCCCAGATTGCTTGCTCTTGTTCTACAGCTCTGGGAGATGTATTCTGCAGGAAACCAGTGTTTTGTGTCTCTAAGGCAAATGAAACAAAATGCCTAATTGGAGGTCTTGCGCTCCAGGCTTGGTACACAATGGAAGAGGTGCTGTAAACATGCTTAATGCCTTTTGCAGGACAGTCATGCAGACTTGGGTTCCTTTCACATGGTGCAGTTGGTGGGAGATTTATGAGGCAGGGTCCTGACCCTGGTGGCATCTGACCAGCCTCACCGTCCCATGCCGCTCTTTTGAAGTTTAATTAACTATCGTTTTGATAAGTTCCTCCCTCTCTGAGGCCAGTTGCAGACAAATCGGTCTGTCCTTCCAAGGCTGGGGAGGTGCAGGGCTGCTACTGGCACTGTGTCAACTCCAATGGGAGTGTTAATGGGAGGGATTTTAGTGTAACTTGAACGGAGCAGATTGGTTGGCCTAACCCTGTTTCATTGTAATTTGCTTAACAATGAGGGGACAGTATTTTAGTGTTGGGGGGTGACATGCAGGGTGGTGTGACACCTTTTGCAATTACAAAACAACACATTGCTTGTGTTATTTGGGTGTTGTGTAGCATTTTTACACCGCCTGCCTTTTTGTCTTTCAGGACTGCACTGTGTATGAGATGGAAGAGAAGATTCTGGAAGTTGTAAGTGTGGCCTCTGTACTGCCATTTTTGTGGGTGTGTGCAACATTGTGTGACAGTGCTGTCAATCTGAAGGACGTGGGTCATGGTTCTGACATGCCACCTAACACCTTCTCTGTTGCTCAGTCGCTGCTATGTGAGTATATAGTATAGGGATGTAGCCTGAATACCCCCCCCCCCTCCATTAATCACAGTTTCCTGTGAATGACACTCTCCAGGCCTCTAGCCCTGACACACACTTCCTCCCCCTCAGACACAGTCATGAACTTCAATGCACCCTCCACAATGTGCCCCCCCGATCACACCACCTTCTGTTATATCGCTGAAAGGCCTCTGGCAGAGGCGTAGTGAGACGTCACTCTTCCTGTGTGACACTGCACAGAGGCGCAGACAGCTCTCCCCTTCGCTGGGCTTGCTCAGCCAACAGAACTTCAGCTCCCTCCAACACAACGGGCCTGTAGACTGTTTCCTGTTCACAGTCAAACCCCTTACTTACTCACGCCCGCTAAATCCTCCCCATCACTAACCGAACATTTTCACTTTTAAGCAAAAGCTTGTTATATGAAAGGACGCTGTACCCCCCAACGACATGTCATTGGCACTACTCCTCATCGAAGCTGGAGCTGCTTTCTCTCGGCCTATGATCACTGGCCGTGAGCCACACGTGCCTTTCTCTACATCTCCCTCTCTCCATTGATGTAATCGTGTCGATTAAACATGTTATTTACACATATGCTTTCATTGTTGTAGTCACTGCATGTCTGCGTGGAGTTTTATTGTTTTGTACGTGTTCTCAATGTTGCCCGCTGCTAAAAGTCCCCTTCTCGCAATGTCAGTCCAAGGTTTTGAATGGCATTTGTGACCAGACTGTGAGGACGACCTCCGACCCCCTTATGAGCCAGGCTACGCGTTTGGAGGAGGTCCACCTTGTCAACATCAAGCCCGGCGAGGGCCTGGTAAGACGCTGGCGCGTTGGCGTCTTGGGCTCCTGCTCACAGCTCTACTGGCATAAAATATGTGGAGCATTTTTAGTTTTCATGTCCATAGATTGGCAACCGTGGAATTAATTTTCCATTCACAAGCTAACACGCAGTATGGGTTGGCTGATGCCTCCCCACACTAAGACTTGTGTTGGCACGTGGTTTAAGAAGTGCGGCCTGTTGACAGCTGTGTCCCCGCCTCCCCGTTACAGGGCATGTACATCAAGTCCACCTATGACGGCCTACATGTCATCACAGGCACCACGGAACATGTGAGTGTAACGGTGTGCAATGGTGGGGGGATACCACTATCTGGGGGGTGGGGTGCAATAATTTTGCTACCCCCTGATTTTAACTGTCTATCCTGTGTGTGAGCAGCTGTTACAGCGTGACAGATCAGTACATGCCACAGATCCAGTTGGTTCAAACGTTACAACAACAAGCTGAAGTTAGTTTTTTCCTGTTGCAGTGATGGGATTAAACCCCTCCATCCCCATGCAGTAATTTATGACTCATATACACACTTCCAACACTTATTTAAACTGCTCTTCTACCCCCATTCACCTCAAGCTGTATTGATATGGCAGCAAATTTATTTATTTTTTTTTTTTGTTTGGGGGCTGTGCTACAGAATGGCCCCCACCAATGCCGTCCTGTCTGTGGGAAGAGTCGAACAGTAGTTTAGCCAGGGCTTCGCGTAGACTTGTTCCTCATTAAATGGGGTGAGACAGAAAGAGGAAGACAGTTGGTGAGGTAGCATCCATCTTTTCGGACTTGCCTCTGAGGTGTCGGAGCTGCTTTAGTAAGTTTCAGATGAGTGAAGGCATCGGGTCACGCCTCTTTCTCAAATGTAAACACTTTGGAATTTTAGAGCAACAACAATGGGTTATTTGTTTGACCTCCAACTTCTGTTTTGTTCAACACTGTTTGGTCATTGTGCTGCAAAACGTTTTGAGGATGTGTGTGTTTGTGTGGTGTTTTTAATAACCTGTCCCATATAGCCTCACCAAAAATAAAAATGGCCCATTGTTGTTTTAGCGGATATTGGTGGAATTTGCGCTGTTTAGCGCTGTTTTCGCAAGCGCTGGGCTTTACCCCCCCCCCATGCACAGAAACATTTGCACGTTCGTGATAAGGTCCCAGTTCTCATGGTCATCGTCCTCATCCTCACACCCTGCTCTGTTTTCAGTCCCCCGCTGACCGGACGCGCAGAATCCACGCTGGTGATGAGGTTGTCCAAGTCAACAAGCAAACAGTGGTGAGAACATGCTTCACTTCAGGGTATTGGGTTGGGAAGGCCGTGGGCAGCCGCACGACAGATAACACCTAGGCGCTTCTCGACAATCTGTAGACACTTTGTAATGTGTGTGTGCGCGTGTGTGTTTAGAGGTGAACTGTGTTGGGCTGATCAACACTTGAACAGGAAGCAAAATCAGTTTGATAGGCTTTACCGTAAGAATAATCAACGAATCAGCAGCCGCTCAGGGAGCCCTGCGGCTGCTGAGGACCGTGCACTCGGGCATCATGGGAGAAAGCAGCTGATCTGCTGGTCTTGGGTCCAGGTTGGCTGGCAGCTGAAGAACTTGGTGGAAAAGCTACGGGAGGACCCTGCAGGGGTGGTTTTGGTGTTGAAGAAGAGGCCCCGCAGCACCCCTGGTTTTACCCCCGCCCCACTTAAGAACATGCGCTGGAAGCCTCCCATCATGCAGGTATGTAAACAGTGATTTTTTTTTTTTTTTCCCCCTCCCTTCTTTTCTACCCTTTAATTTTTGTCAGTTGTTGAAGTGGAATGGGCAAGACCAGACAAGTGTAAGTCTCCCAGATGCAGATTGTGTGTGTGTGTGTGTGTGTGTGTGTGCGTGTGTGTGTGCACTCAAAGGCAGAACAATGAGGCTTGTTCTCCTTTCTAAAGAAAGCCATACGCACACTGATGTCATCTGACTTCACTCTGTAGATGAGATCAGGGCGCTTGTGGCGGACCAGAGCTCAGAGATGTGTGGAATGGCAACAGGATGTGGGGTGGGCGTGAATCCTCTGTTCTGGGCCCCCTCGGCCCTGACTGGCCCATCATCGTCCAGACTGCAGTCCCACATGTTGGTCCCTTAGCTTTTTTCCCCATCTCTGAGGACTGCATTCTGTTGCTTCCATGAAAAGGTCAGTCTGGCTGGCTTTGGCACGGAAGCGCAGTCAGAGTGAGGCCTCTTTATGCGCTTACATAACGGCCTTCCAGACAGGTGCTCGGACGTGCGTGGCAGACACACTGCACCCACGAGGCACCGACGCTCACACCAGGGAAGAACAAACAGCCCTTGTAGCAGTCGCACTCAGCTGTTGCTCTGCACACTCCAGGAGTGATGTGACCAACGTGTGGTCGCTAAAGGGAGATTCACAAGCGAGGCTTTCATTAGAGTCTGTGTGTGTATGTGTATGTGTGTGTGTGTGTGTGTGTGTGTGTGTGTGTGTGTGTGTGTGTGTGTGTACTGCTTCAGAAATCTCCCTAAGTACCCTTTAACAGAGCAGCGGAGGATAATGATCTTTAAAAGATAAATGTCTTAAGAGGAAGCCATTGGCTCTCATGTTTAAATACTGATGGAGTGCTGCTGCTGTTCTCAGGGGCAACGTTTGGAGTGTTTGGGAAGCAGCCCGTCTTACAGCAGTCGGGGTGTACCTGGAGCACCACGACTCCTGTTTCACAGATTAATTGCTGTATGCTAACTAAAACCGGTTGCTAATGAAGTAGATTTATTCCTTGGGGTCCCTAACCTTTTTGTGTTGCCATGGGTTGCAGAGTGGTCCCTCCCCGTCCAAGGTGCAGTGTCCAGCGAACAGTGAAAACACCTCCCTGAAGAAGGAGAAGCCTGCCATCCTGGACCTGTACATCCCCCCTCCGCCCCCCGTCCCGTACGCACCTAGGTGAGCGACTTTGCCGAAGCCCTGGTCTCCACCACGCTGGCCTGCTCGCTGAGGCTGGAGTTAAGACTCAGTTTCTTCACCCATTCTGCTCTGCAGAGACATGTCAGCAGCCCATAAACGACGTGACAATTTACCTCCTGTGTCTCGGTCACCTCCAGCCGTCTCCGTGCGGCTTTTAGCCGCCTGCGTTATTAAAGATGTCGAGTTTCAGTCGTCTTTTAACATGGCGTTTGCTGGTCTTTTCCGGGCTGATTCAGAGACTGCAAGACGGGCTCATACACCAACGTCAGCGTGAGGCTACAGGGCTCCGAGTCGCCAAACTCCTTCCTGGACCTGGAGAGCCGGCGGCGGTTCACTATAGCGGAATACGACAAGCTGCCTGTTTGCACCACGGAAACCGGCGTCCCGCAGGCCCGGCTGAGACAGAGGGCCCCGTCGCGTGGTCAGTGGTCACTGCCGTTCCTTTGCACAGTGACACACTTTAACACACACCATGACTCTTATCCACAGTCTTGGTAATGCTGCTCATTTAATCTTGCAGCATTTTTGTGGAGACATTTATGCCTGTTTAGACTCTTCTCATAAATTCTTTCAGTGCTTATTTAATTAGGCACACAAACCAAAAAGAGTTTTCCATTTTATGTTTTCATCTGATGGTGGACTTGTTATAACCCTGCATTAGAACACATACGTTAAGAAATACCCCTCCTGAAAAATACTCTTCCGTTCTGTCACGCACCTTTTTGCAGGTAAGCCCCGCCCCCTATCCATGCCTGTGGACACCAGCCTGGGGCCAAGCGACCCGTTCTCCAGACCTTGGGTGGCAGGTCGTAAAGGTATTCACATGGTCACTTCTGTGAAGTATCAGAGAAAATGCTGCTGTGCTAATCAGACCCTTTGGTAGCTTCACGTTGAGGTTGGGGAGCTTTGCTGATTGGGTGAAGGGCTGCTGTGTGTAGTTTGGCTTCCCGTGATGTGTATGAAGGGCAGCTCAGCCATGCCACGGGCTGCAGGCTTTTTTTTCCTGCTGTTTGGTACTTAAACAGGCAATGGATCACGTCAAAAGTGTGACGTCCGTTTCTCAGGTGTAGATAATTTAAAGACTGGTTTATACCTGTGATAAATGGTGTGCGCTCCATCTAACAAACAGCTGTAATCAGCTGAGCCCAGTGGAAAGCGGGTGGGGGAGGGTCGCGGGGGGGCCTGCAGGCTCCCAGGGCTTCACTGGCCAGCTGTTACATGAGCAGCACCTGGTGCTTTGTGATGGAGGGAAAGACACAAACTCCATCAGCAGTCAGCCTCCTGCCCGTTTCCTAGGTAACCATGCTAGAGGAACATACTGGTGCTCTGTCTGCACTCCGATTGGCTGCTCACCTGCGAGGTGTGCCGTTTGTTCCAGGTGAGGACCTACTGTACAGGTACCTGAGCAACGAGCGCATCCCCACCATTGCGGAAGAGGCGCCATTGACCCGGCCCGCCTACAGGCCCGCCGGCGGGGAGAGGCGTCTGGTGCGTGGGGTCGACCACATCCGGGGCAGCCGGCTGCTCATCAGCGCCGACCTGCACACCAGCTCCACCATGCCGTTCCAGGAGGACCCCCTCAGGAAGGTGGCGGTAGCCCCTGCCCCCAAGTCCCGCTCCGCGGAGCCCTCCTTACTGGTCAGTTGGCTCACTCGGCTTAAGCTGCTGACTCGCTAACTTGCTTCTCCTGCCCATGCCTTCCACTCCTCTTCCTCCTCCTCCTCTCCATGGCCCCACCCGTAGTGCTGGAGCTCTCACTGTGCCTTTCTGCCATCCCGCATTTCAGTGTTCTACACCTGCCATGGACGGTGCTCAGCAGGTGTAGTGCCAGTACGCTGTCTGGGTTGTACCAGCTCAGCTGTAGGTCAGTGTTACACGGCAGCTTGTTCTGCCCGTTTTCTGCTTCAAGCAACACGATTCAGGTGTAGGAGACATTAACCTTGTTTCCATGGGTGAACCATCTGTATAATAATTAAGTTATTTTGTTGTATTTTTTTGTTAAATTCTGTCTGTACAGTTGTTGATTTTCACTTGCCAAAGTAAAGTTCATAGTTTTGTTACCCACCCCCATACACACATTTTCTTCTCCTCAGATGTACCTTTTCTTGTTTTTTCCTCAGGTTTTTATTTTTTACTCATTTAAAGCTCAGTGTAACTTTCCCCAGGTTGTTCAGTGGTACATTTTACCTGTTAGTTAGCATTTTGCTCTATGCATCTGCAGACACACTTTGCACTGTACTGCCAAAGAGGGAGAGTTAGCCGCCTTATTTGTAACAGAACACTTGAGTCAGTTTGACTGCCAGTAAGGCAGCCCGCTGGGGTCAGACAGAGGGAACTCGGTCTTCGGTATGTACCCTGCCTTGCACATGATCTCCTCTCTTGCTGGTAATGGCCTTCAGGCTTGAAGGTGAAGCCCCAGTCTGCTAAGCCATTGATAGGTCCCACATGCGTTTGTCACTGATGACTTTTGTTATTTCTGGGCCATTGACATGGAAGCCTAGAACTAGGAGCCCACCTGTCAGTGATGTTAAACGCATTGTTCATTTTTTTATACAGATTTAAAAATGATAATTGCAGAGTTTGATCAACAGTATTAACTACTTTGTCACAACATTTGTGTTTCACACTGCATTGTACCTGAATTGCCTTTTTTGTAACCTTTTTCAATATAGAATATTAAAGGTGCATTGAATTTAATCTCTCCTGTATTGTGTTTTTATTTCTTAAACCTGAATGTGTCCTAATTTATGATGAAAACACTGTTCCTCCGTGGTCTCGGTGGTTCGGCCAACCGGCCCTAGACAGTCTGCAAGACAAAGGCCGCACATAAACCACTCAGATTAAGGTCATTTGCATATTTCCCATGTTGCAGTGCAGTCCTGCAATTGTGTTTAACCCTCTGACTCAGACATTCACTTTGCAAAACTGAACGTTTCTAAATGTCATGCCAGTAGCCAGTGATGGCCGGCCACTTCCTGTCACTAATATTTGTTTTTTTTTTTTTTTTTTTTTTTTTTTGTGTGACAATGGCCCCTTCAAATTTCTTTCCATCTGGTTACGATGGCAGCGGACTGACCCTGGAGCCAGACCAAGTCTCTCAACAAGTGTATTCAATTTTATGCCAAGTTGCATAATTTGCTTTCCTTTCAAGTCGGGAAAGGGGGCTGTTTGTGAAGTGTCACACCGAATCACACAGCCGCCTGAACGAGCAGTTTTTAACTGAATGAGTTGGCATGGTAACCAACAAAACTTTGGCAAGTTGATAATCACTGTAAAATTGAAACACCCCCCCTCCCCAAGATTTTTCCTCATTCCCGACTGGTTATCTAGTAAACTAAAAGCTGCAGTGTTTTACTTTTGAAAATTTTCCCCAGTGTCAGATGATGTGCACTGATTGACTTCAGTTAACCCAAAGGAAGCCATAACAGGTACTATGTGATGGCTGAACAGCCTGGTCCATGGGCACTTCAGCTCTATGCTCCTGCGTGTCTGCTTTCTGCAGTTCTCCCCACTAGGCACTCAAGATCCTAAACTCTGCACATCTCCAGCTTTCTGCTTTGCATTGACCCGCCTGACCTTTGACCTGCCTAACCTCTGACTTAATCTGCACGTGCTCACTAAAACCCTTGGCTGTTTTTTCTTTATAGACAAAGCCAGTGACACAATGTGGCCTACAGAAGAAGTCAGCTAGAGAAAATGGTGTGTGTGTGTGTGTGTGTGTGTGTGTGTGTGTGTCAGCCGGCACATTGCTCCTGTTGTTCCGTGGTTTTGCAGGGTCCTACTCTCATGCACGTTTTAGGTTAAATGGTTAAACACAAATTACAGTTGCGTCATTTTGTACTTTAATCATGAAGTGTGCAGCCCTGCACCTCTCTTCTCCATTGACAAGATGAGATAAACAGTTTGCCTATTGACAGCTCTGTCACGCTGGTTTACCTTTTACTTTATATTCCCTGTAATTAACACTATACAAAAATAACAGCAAAGCTACAAACACAGCTATTTCACTAAAAGTCAGGCTGCTGCCCATCTGAGGTCACGAGTCCTCAGAGTCCTGGTGCTTTGGCTCATGAACTTTGGTTCGGAGCAGGAAGTGGCTCAGAACCATGGGCCTGCAGAGGTTAACTGTCTTCCTGCTCTGTGTTGGTCACAGGTGTCCAACTGGAGTCCCAGGAGCAGCTCTCCTGACAGGTGTGTATCACCATAATAGGGTTGGACATCGTGAAGACCACAGGATCTCAGGTTGTCATGACAGCATGCATTATTATTGAGGGGTACACGTTACACCCCCAGTTCCAGGCTGAGATTTTGTAACAAGAATTAAATTCACATGGAAATCTGCTTTTTATGAACAGTTTATATCAAATGATGACAGGCAAACATTTGCATAAAGCAAATGCTCCACTTTACCAGCTGCACTCTTATTAGTCCTCACAAAAACACTCCGATGTTTTTTTATTATTATTATGTTGGAAATTGGAAAAAAAGTTAAAATATTCAGTGTAACCTGTGTCTTAGGGTAAGACTGCAGTTCACTGATAGTTGTCAGGACACAGACTGCTACAGCACTGAGAAACACGATTCCCTGTAGAGTTAATTCTCCACCTCTCCCTGGGAGCCCATGAAATGGTTCACTTTCAACTCTGAAACAACTTCCTGTGCATAATTACCCAGAGTCAGCGTCCCACCCCAGCCACGCACTCATCCGTGCTCCCAGGCATCGTGGGCTGTTATGGGCTTAAGCACAGTAAATCTTACTTCCATGTCACTGAGGGGTCAAATTCATTAGTCCCCAAAGGAAGCGAAGCGCTTTTGTACATAATTCTTCTGTTGTTCATTCTGAGCAAGAAAGTAATAGGAAATTAAATTCGGCAAGTCACCACCAATATCTTTGCTTTGCTCAGCCAAGAGGGTAAGGGCTGTTTCGCTCTTGCGCCCCGTGGTATATTTTAAGCTTGAAGCCCTGTAACTATTCTCTGCCGAAAATAAGCGCAGCTCGGGGATGCAGCCTGTGTTGTGAAAGTGGGCAGAGATGACACGTCCCCGGTCTAAACTTGGCTCAGTGAGCAGAGTGGTCCTTCTGTCTTAGCCTAATAGCCACTGTCACGCTGATCCCTGAGTCAGGGCACCATACTGACCACTCTGAGTTAAATATCATCTCCTCAAACACACCACCCAACACCCTCCCCCTCTTGTGCCGCTGTCCCACGTTACACCCTTCCCTAGGCCTGAGCACGATGTTCAGTTGTATTGGTTTCTCTTTCCCCAGGTTCCAGTCTGGCCTCAGGTCCTGGTCCTTTTCTCAAGCGGTAAGGATGTTTTTACAGTCTGAACTGCATGTCCTTTGGCTATGAGTGGCTGGATGGGATGTTCTGCTGAGGCTCTTTGGGATAAATACCTCCCAGGGTTTTCCTCCTTGGTGCGTGGACTGACATCATTAGTTGTTGTACTGCTGAGTATATGTGTGATGTTGCCAACAGTGACACGTGGCCCTTGTGTGAAGGCCGTTGCAACTAAACACTGCAGTATGAGCAAATCCAGCAGCAGAAAGAGGCTACAAAGCCAGCAAAGGGGGAGGTTAACATTAGCTGTCACTCAATGATGCACTGTGATTGACAGTTAAGGACAGTCCTGCCACCTGTGCTGTTCAGAGCTAATAGTCTAATCAGCACACATTGAGGATTTTGTTATTCTCTAAGGTACACCGATACTCTTTATAGTTTTAGTGAGGGACAGGACCTCCCCCCGTCTTCTTAGCCACATTTCCAGGGAAAGCAAAAAACTATTGCCTCAGTCCTCCACCTCTTCAAAACGGGAGGCCACAGCCCTGTGCCTCTATACAGGGGGTATAAACCATTCAACCTAACAGATCGTGACCAATAAAAGCTGGCAAGAAGTGGCATGGCCGCTCCTTTCCATCTTTAAATTCCCTGACTGTCATGCGGCCATGCAATTCGACGCTTATCTCAACCGTGGCTGTTAGACTCTCTGCTAAGTAATCAGTCAGTGAATGAGAAGGGAGTAAAAAAATTCAGTGGAGCAGTTAAACATTGCAGGACAGAACTTCTCTAACCGCCCTACCCATCATTACATTATAATGGTAGAATCTACGTCACAAGACTAGCTTGTACCCCCAGGTACTCCAGAGCCTGGTGTAATTGCTCATTGATTACTGTAAGTACTGCTAATTTTGTTGTACCTTGCACCTTGACACGATTCTGCATCTCATTTTTGCTGTTTGTAGAGCAAACAAATGTCTACCATGAGTGTGTCCCGTGTCAGTTTTGCAGATGTTTTCTCTCTTTAGACTTTAATCAGAAAATATCGTTTATGTCCTCCCTCAAAATGTATCATATATTTTGACTTAGTCCAGACCTTTATCTCATCTTACCTTATCTGAACACAATTATAAACTTGCCAGAATTTTAATGCACATATAAAATTACCAATTAAAGTTTCACAGCAACATGTGGTCTTTTTGTGCTGGTCCCGTGAAAGGTACTGAATTACTGAAAAGACTCGTTACTTCTTGTCTCGGTGAAAACAGGCAAACCCGCATACTCAAACAATCGTTATCAGTCCTCGGGGCTGGGAGTTACTTTTGTGTTCTGTGCAAACAGATCTCGGAGAGTCTTAAAATGTTTTTGACAGTGTTCACTGCTTCAGCAAAGAAGCCAATAATTGTTGTTTTGGTATTTTTTGCTAGGTTTTTGTCACACAACGGTGCATGGCTTCTAGAAGGCGTTAAACACATCAGCCGAGGATGTGGCCTCCGCAGTGGGAAAGTTAACGTAATCTTTGCGCGTACAGGGCAACTCCAGGGCGACGGGTTGGTTTTAACAATGGAGCCGCTACCGGAGAGTCCGGTGCCAGCCTCCTGCAGTCTCACAGTGCAGATCTTGGTGAAAACCCAACACCGTCCAGAACGCCGGGACTGGCACGACTTGGGCCTCACGGAAAATAATAGCAGTACTGTGTATCACAAATGCACGGATTATTATCGAACTGTTCCCCTGGCACGTTTGTTAAGTGGTGGAACAAATTTCAAGGCAGGGAGCAGGATCTGGGATATGCAAGCCTGCAGTGATTGTTGCAGAGCCGCGTTCCCACGGGCTCCACACGCGGGTCTGAACACGCTCTCGGGCCGTGCACAGACCCATTCTAACCAGGCTCGCCCACAAACGCATAATAGCTTTTCCAATCTTAATTTCTTTTCCGTTATTAATCTTCGCGTTTATGTGCAAAACAGGTGGTTCTCTTGACAGATTTGCGAATGAAGGACTTCCAGAAGTGGAGTTTTAAGTTGTACCCTCAGGGTTTGTTTGTTGGAATATTAGATTGAAATAACAGTAATTTCGTCTACTGTCGTCTTGCTCATTTAAATATTTATTTTCAGGTCACGCCAACGCAATATCTTTTTCTGACATTAATAATTCCGTAACCCGTGCTTCGACTGCACAGGAGACACTGTAATATATTTATTTATTTCACATTCTGCTACGTTTTGAGCTTTTAAATGCTTTACTTTGTACTACATTAACGGCGATTAGTCTTTGGCCTCGAGTTCTTCGATCGATGTGGACGCAAAACACACGTCGGTGTTAAACGAAGATGGTGTTACCGGTGCACCATGACTCGCATTCAGGGACGGCTCAGAGGGGCACGTCATGTCTCTCCTTTGTGTCCTCTTCAACCGAGAACACGTACCTAGTTATCTGCCATCCTAGAAGAGTGACTCCGCACTCAAGATCTGCACCATCCATACATACATCCATACAGTTGCGCGTTTCTCCTTGTGCATTAGAACTACAGTCACTGTACATGGTTTGCTCAATAATTGTTAATTTGATTGCCGCTGCGTCGCCTCTCCAAACCCCTCCTTTCGTCAACTACTGCACCCTACACCAACTCTGCATTTTTATTTGTGGGTAAAAAGAGTGCTGGGTCAACTGAACTGTGTCTGAATTGTTAATTTCACACTGTTTTTTTTTTGTAAACATTGATATCAATACTGTAATTAAGCGAGCAACTGCACAAATTTTCGAAGACACGTAGTCTATAAATGAAATCGAAGGCTGCAGAATTTCTCAGGGCATTTTATGCGGAGCTAAATGGCGACATCGAGTGGTCAAAGAGTGTAACGTAAAACGTTTTATTTAAAAAAAGTGTCCAGAAATGTATGTTGTTGCGTTTCCGTCCCGACTGTACTTAGTAGCATATTAAGGTACAAAAGACAATTAAAAAAACACACAATACTTAATGAAACCTTGATTGTGGCTGTATTGTGTCATTCACAACATAGGCATTTTGTTATATCATAGTTTTCACAAAGTCCTTTTAAATTTGTTTATATTTACTTTTGAGATAGGAAGGTGATTTGCAATTATAGATATACTGTATGTTAAATACAAGCTGTAGGTCCGATAAATTTAATCAGTGAGGCTATTATTTCGGATATATTGAGTATAATATCGTTTTCAGTTTGGCCAAACCATGACAAGTATGAGTTTGTGCAAGAATTTCCTGCAATGTCGACACGCTTTTATTACGCAGCTCAGTGACCGTAACGACAAATGACTGGGTATGTAATTTAGTCTGTCCTTACTGGTACCTCCAGTAGTTGTGTCGCCTCTTTGCTTACTAAGAGTCGTGATTTGTGCAGCAGTAATTTATCTGAATCTTGGCGGCTTTTTTTCTTCTGTCATCTGAAATGACAGGTTTAAATTTTTATTGCCTGGGGCTGTCTATGTAAACCTGTGGTTATTGCTGCTGGTTCCTCATCGATGGAGACAGTTCTCAGCCAAGTGTGTTCAGAGTAGTGCAGAACTGGGTGCAATTTCTCGCTGTTTTTGGTTCTGAAGCGTTGGCTGGAACAAGGTGGCATGAATGTTAAGAACATTGGATTTTGTTTTAGGGGAACACGTGCGTTCTTTGTGGTAAGGGTAAGGTGACTGTCAGTTCTGATGTCCTGAATGGTACATAATTTTTATACATTTTTACTTACTTTGCTTTGATGTATTGTTTTTTCTTTCTTTCTTTAGATGCTTGGTTGAAGAGTTGCATTAGGCTACAATATATATTTGATAAAGGTTATTTTTGTAGCCCGTGTTATCTGACTACTTGGTGATTTTTATACACTGGACCACTGGACTGGCAATTTACTCTACTCAGGTTTTATGAGTGACCCTTATCAATAGTAGGAAAATGTCTTTGAAGAACAGTTTATCGGAAGGCCTTGTAAAACCTGCTTCAGTTTCAAAATGAAGTACAGTACAAGACACACAGTCCCGAAGTTTGAAAGCTTTGAGGTTTACACACTAGGACTGGAGTTGGAGATCTTGTACGTCTGTGGCATCCACAGAATAAGGCTTGTGCCTCAAATACTCACCGTTGGTTGGTCTTCAGGGTCTTGGTGTATGGGTTGGGATTTAATAATTTATTTTTCATGGAGGATCCTAATTATCTTTGTTCTGTACAGCCCGGCCTGATCTGCTTTAAATGAGGAACCGCAAGCAACTTAGGAAGTTGGCTAATACGGACACCTCAGCTGAAATTCTGTTTCTGAATTTTCACGTACAAATTTAGAAAGACGATTAGCCTCTTTTTCACCCATCCAAACCTCTCTGCTGAACCGTTTACTGACGGTAATAGCATGTACTATAAATAGTTTTCATTTTTCCAAGGCAGAGAGCTGTGGTTGGTAGAGTTGTTTTTCCTCTCAGTTCATGTCTGCAGGGCTAGTTAGAAGAATTGAGACTTTAACACTTCCGAAATTCTGAAGCAGGTTTAATTTTTGGAAGAAAGCAACGCTGTGACTGTATGTAAAGATGAAAGGATGTATTATTAGGGACGGGGGGGGGGCGGTCACTGTATCTATTACTGAGATTTTAATCGTGCTGTTTTTTTTCAACAGGCCTATTTCCCTATCTCGGGTGCACCTCCCTCTATGGCTGCAGACGGCTACAACCCAGTAAGTACAACAGTTTTTTCATTACGCTTACCGATCTGCCGCGGTCCTCAGATGTCCTGCCAAGAGCGTATAAGGCTTATAACTGCCCTCAAATAATGTTGACAAAATATTCTTTTTAGAGACCATTGCAATGACTGCTGTGCTTTTTTTGCATTTGTAACATGATGTTAATCCCAGCCCACTACTTGGACTGGATACGCATCTGTGGTTATACCCATCTTTACATGCCAGATAAAAATGGTTAATTTGTGAAATGAAAGTTCAGTTAACATAGGTACTTTTGGCCGATCCGTGTGTAGAGTCTTCTTGCCTAATGTTGCACTTTCTCATGCTGCGATGTTCAAACACTTCTTTGAAACTGCAGCCCTAATCAAATTTGTGTGAAATTTAACAGCTGTCATTGTGTCAGTACAGTAGTGCAACTGAAAAAAATCATCCCTTGTGGTTGCTTACGGTGTTTCAGTTCTGGGGGGTGTGTGTTGGCTGGCGGAGGGGAGAGCGAGGATGTGACAGAGAAACGAGCGAGATGGGCGGTTGGGGGCAAGATGTGCGAGAGAGAGAGATCGCAGGGCCGAGCGTGTGTGAGAGGTGTTGAAGGTGCTGTGTGGTGAGACACAGGATGCTCCAGCTGAACTGCGCGGGGTGTCAGTGAGCGTGTTGTGCTGTCTGGCTCTGCTGCAGAGACAGCTCCGCGCTCACAATGACCTGCACATGCTGGAGAACCCTCCAGACCTGCGCTCTCTGACCCTCCGCCTTCTGTCATTCCTCTCCTCAAACAGGTTTCCTTGCGCCCGAAGTCCAGGAAGAAGAGTCGAGGTGAGATGTTTTTCACTGATGTTCGAATGCATTAAAACGTATGTGGGACGTGGGTTTGGCTCTCAGAAAGTTGCATGCATGGTGTTCCACTGCAGAGATGCAAATGGAAACACGGGTCTGGCTTTGATATTCTGCATCCCCACCCGTGCAGGCAATGCAACGATGAGCCGCAGAAGGGTCTCCGTCAAAGAGCTGGGCCAGGTGGACCACCAGGGCTGGCTCTACCGCAAGACGGAGGGCAAGGGCTTCCTGGGCATCAAATGGAGGAAGTTCTGGTTCGTTCTGAAGAAGACATCGCTCTACTGGTACTCGAGCCAGATGGTGAGGGGCACCTGCGGTCACGTGACACCCAGCACCTGATGCATACCCACGTCCAGGTAGATGTACCTGGAGAGGGATCACGAAATCAGCATGGGCTGGGAACCCCACACCATGCGCAGCGTCACAGTGTTGGAGCACAGAGTACCAGAGAACCCATCGTCGTGACTGTGAATGGGCACCTGTAGATCAGGGTCGACACTTGGACTGTCTCTGTTTCCACATCATCTTCCATGCCATGATATGTTGGAGTTGTGTGTGAAGGGGGCGGCTGGAATGCTTTGAAGGACTGCGTTTGAGGTGTAGCATCTGAGTGTTGCTTTTGTTAACAGGCTGAAAAAGCAGAAGGCTACATCAATCTGACGGACTTCGTGATCGACCGGGCGACGGAGTGCAAGAAGAAATAGTAAGCGTTTCATCTAGATAATTCCTGCTGTTTGTGTCTCTGAAGTCATGTGGTTCAATGCGAAGCAGGAAATATTGAGCAATTTGAGATTTCACATGACTTTCGAATGAGCTGAGTTAAAGATTTAGCTTTGACTAATTCAAATACATAAAATGAAAATGGTGACGTGCTTCTGACAGAAAATAGTGTGCAGACTGTGGGAAAAAGTGTTTTTAAAGCAAACGTTTTCACTGCTGTTACTGCTGCATATTAACTGACAAAACTGTTTTTTTATACAAATGCAGATACAAGAAGGCACATTTATAATGTCAGTTCACTGTGTGATCATGACCATGCATTAGGCAGAATTGCTTTCCTTGATTTTAACTTTACGGTATTTGTAATTATACAGCAGATCTGTTAATAAAAGCAGCTTGTACTATACTTAATATGAGGTCATTCCCACTTTGAATGTACAGTGGTCTCCTGGTCTGTGTCTTATAGACACACGTGGAAGATGTTGTGTGAATTCTGTCAATTTTGTCTGACTTTCTCTTTGTGTGTCCCCTCACCCCCCACCTCTGGGCTCCCACAGCGCGATAAAGGCTTGTCACCCTCGAGTCAGGATGTTTTACTTTGCGGCAGAGACCAACGAGGACATGAACATGTGAGGAACATGAGAGAGAGAGTGGGAGAGGAAGAGAGAGAGAGAATGGGAGAGGGAGAGAGAGAGTGGGAGAGAGAATGGGAGAGAGAGAGTGGGAGAGGGAGTGAGTAGGAGAGAGAGAGTGGGAGAGGAAGAGAGAGAGTGGGAGAGGGAGAGAGACAGTGGGAGAGGGAGAGAGAGAGAGTGTGAGAGAGAGAGAGTGTGAGAGAGAAAGAGAGAGAGAGAGAGAATGGGAGAGAGAGTGGGAGAGGAAGAGAGTGGAAGTGGGAGAGAGAAACAGACTTGTGTTGACTGAAGTTCACTCTGTAGCTATGAAACTGTGTTCAGACTTATGTTGTATAAAGCTCACTCTGAAACTGCACTCAGTTTTGTTATCTGCAGTTCACACTTTCTTTTTTAAACTGTGCACAGGGCTGTTATCAGAAGAACATTATCTTTTTTTATTCCCTGCTACTTGCATATAATGTACTTCAGTATTGGATGTTAATATTGACATTTAATTAGGTGTTTACAGGAATTCATCCGTCAAAAAAACACTTACAGAAAAAATATACAACTGTCTGGTAGTAAGCAGTACTGTTGTAGAATTGTACGTTAGACTCATATGTAATAAACTGCTAAAGATTTAAGACATATTTTGAACCTTCTTTTACCTGTTCAGTTTTTAGACACAGTAATATAAACGGTACAGCTTTTGATGGGGAAGTTTTGAGACCTTCTTGTTTTGTTTTCAGATGGTTGAACAAGCTGGGTTTGGCTTCCATTCAGTACGGGCACGTGGAAGGCACAGAGGGTATGTTTTCACTGGATTGGATGACAGTTACATTGATTTGGGGCTCGTTTATTGAGACTGACGGTTGCGTGTGTTTCTGTTTCATTCTCCAGGGTGTTACAGTGAAGAGAGTGACCACGAGGAGGCCGATTCGTCTGAGGCCCCCCCTCCCCCTTACTCAGAGGAGACCTCCGTGGACTCTGTGAGTACCTGTTGCTCTGGCAACGACCTTAAAGTCAGCTTCCGAACACGCCTACAGCTGTGACTGGGTCAGGAAATGACGTGTCAGAGTGTTTTTGTGTATTGAGGTGGTAATCTGTGGCGTCTTGGGTTGTGTGCTAGTCACTTGAAAAAACATCATTGTTTAAAACTGGGTTGTGTCTGTCTGTGGAAGCACCACAGAAATTACTGACCAGACATGGCTATAATGAAAGAGATGCCAAACTACCTTAGTAGCAATTAGAAAGTGCCCTAATTTATGACATATTCTTAAATTATATAGCAAAACTTTGAAGAGAGTTTCTTCAACACCTGGAGCAACGTTGGAATATATAGTGTTATTTACATTCACAGTCTCAATAAGTACGTGTTTATTCTTGGGTCCCCAGAGGTTTTTTTTCTCCACATTGTGGAGTTTTTTGTTTGTCTCCACCCCTGTTGTCTGGCTTCATTTATATTTATTCCTATTGGCTGTTATTCTATAACATTCTTAGTTTCATCTGTAAAGCACTTTGAGGCACATTGTTGTAAAAGGTGCTATATAAAAATAAATTGAATTGAAGTGAAACAGCTTATTGTCATTGGTTTGGGAGGTGTGTTCGAGCAGGTGACAGACCTGAAGGTGCTTTGATTAACAGGTTCCACTGGCTTTTCTGAAGACACGAGTGTGTCTTCACGCTCTTACCGTTACGCTGTTGTCCTCGCTCCAAATAGGAGAGTCTCCCACCGCCCTACTCTTCAGCTACCCAAAGTGAGGCTTCGGGCTCCACCTCCACCCCCATCGGCACCATGACCTCACAGAGTTCCGCCTCCTCCGGGGCCAAGAATCGCCGCTCTTGGCTGGACATTGTGTCAGAATCAGCAAGGGACACGGCGCTTGGCACGTCTCAGAGCAGCGGTGGACTCCCCCCCCTGGCTAACCGGGAGGGGTGCGGTGAGGCACAAGGTCAGCCACAGGGCCTGTCCTCCTCCCAGTACCCCCTGAATGTGGCAGTCACCGGAGAAGCCCGGGAAAGGCCAGACGGCTCCTCGCCGACAAATTCCACAGGGGAGGGTGAGTTTTCCAAGCAGCTGTGGGTGGGTGGGTGCAGCTGAGGCCAGGGCCTGTCACATCCAGCTAATTACACATTTAATTAAAAACTAGAAGAAGAAAAAATCTGATTTGACTGGAGGTTTCCATAATCCTCCACTCCATATCAACTCAGTTTGGTTTGTTTATATATAGAGCCAAGGCGCTTTATAAGATTGGGTATACAGGACAACACTTATGTAAAATTAAGGCCAGATGAGAGTGGAGGAAAGGAAGAAGTCAATGTTTGACTCTGTTGTACTTAAGCTGTGTGGAGGCCTTATGGACCCCACTGACCTTTTCCTGTGGCCGGTGGTTACCATGAGCAACACGATGCCAAGTGACCACAGTCACAAAACAAATGGTGTGTGCTGTCAGACTCAGAGATGCAGAGATGGCACGACCGTTGTGCATACAGTGTTAGCATTATGCAGGCATCAAGCGTTAAGTATGGTCATGTGCAGACCTTTCCCTCACAATGTTTGTAGAATGTTCCGGTGTGTTTCAGAATTCCACAAAAGCAAATCCTGTGCCAATGAAAAAAGTGAGTCCCTGGTACAACCAAATCAAATCAAAATTGTAACGGCAATGCTTGGTCAGTGAAGCTGCTGTGCTCCCTCTTACACTGCTTCAGCAGTACTGTCACGCTGTTTAGAAACACACTTCCTCTGTGTGAATGTATGAACCTTGCCTCATCTGAGACATTTAGAGGAACTTCATGTAGGTTAGACTTCCTGTCGTCACTAGACGGTTAGTGTCACTGTTGTGTAGACCAAGTTATGGGTGTTTTTATACACTACATTTCCTGTTTTGACACAACACTGCAGCTTAGAAAGTAAAACAACAGCAGGCCTCTATTCCATGATTGGTCTTGTTACCTTATCAAAAATTATGAATGGATTGGTTTTGCTTTATCTATTTTGAAGGAGATATTGATTGAGCTGTAATTAAGATGTACATTTGTTGAAGTTTGCAAAGTGAAGCATTTTTGATTACCTTGTTAACTTGCTGTCTATTTCTGTCAGAGCTGGCCCTGGACAGAGGCCATATAGGCAAATTCTAGGGATGCCATCTGTCCATAGGGGGCGCCACTGTAGCGATTGGTGGTCAAATTGGTTGTAATGTAAGGGGCACCAGCTAAAATCTTGCCTAGGGCACCGAATTGGTCAGAGCCAGCTCTGATTTCTGTGACTGCCTGCAGTTTGTCAGTTAGTGATCTGTGGCACATGTATTAATGCACTGATTGTGGCATTCTTTTTTTGTAGAAAATTCATCTGATGAAATGGAAAAGTTGTATAATCATCTGAAACAGGCCAGCCTGTCTCCAATAGGAGATCGGAAGCCATCGACTAAAAGGGATTTTAGAAAGTCATTCATCAAGCGTTGCAAAAACCAGTCTATGAACGAGAAGTTGCACCATATTAGAGCACTGAACAGCACACTTAAGGTAGGTGATGCACACACCCGTCATAGACCTTGTTTGTTGTTGCAATCTTGATGAATTCCACCAGGTGGCAGTATTGGACAGTATTACAACAAAGTGCAATTTGTTCTGAAGAATTAACTAGAAATATACTTACTATTGTAGGCGGCATGGTGGCGTGGTGGTTAGCACTGTCGCCGCGCACCTCCAGGCCTGAGGTTCAATTCCCGCTTTGGGTCTGTGTGCGTG
>JABJVR010047016.1:0-29406 GCA_025773905.1 Chitala chitala
GTGCTCTGGGATGGGCTCCAGGTTTCCCCGCGACCCTCACCAGGAATAAGCGGTTAAGATAATGGATGGATGGAATATATGAATATTTAAATAATTGTTATAATCTATTATTGGTCTATCAATTTCAAGGAAGGCACGGTAGCTCAGTTGTCAGTGCAACCTTGCACCTCCAGGGCTTCAAATCTTGCCTCTGGCCTGGAGAACACCCCCTTTTTCCCCACCCCCACAGTTCAAACACATGTTCTGTAGACTAACTGGCAATTCCAAATTGCCTACCGTTTACAGTGGATACAGAAAGTCACTATTACAAAACTGCAGGTTTTGAAAATATAAAGACGGAAATAACAACATAAATGTCAGACTTGTTACAGTATGTTTCTAATGTGATCTTTCAACAAACAAAAATTCAATAGGAAAAAAAAGGAGTATTTAATAATTGGGAAAATTAAAAATTTAAAAACTAACAACACTGATTGCATAATGGGGGCTCGTATTATTTGTTTGTCAGGGAGGCTACCAAGAGGCCAACAACAATACTGAAGGAAATGCAGGAATGTCTGACAGGTACTGGTCACTCCTTGCATGTGAGTACCATCTCCTGTATTCTGTACAAGTCTGGGCTGTGGGGCAGGGTGGCAAGATGGAAGCCGTTTCTTACAAAAGTGAATATGCAAGTCTGTCTGAATTATGCCAGAAGATTAAATCGGTCACCCCAAACCATGTGGGAAAATGTGTTATGGTCTGACGAGACAAATGTTGAACTTTCTAACAGGTATGTTTGACGCAAAGCCAATGCAGAGCATCATCCAAGGAACACCATACCGAGAGTGAAGCATGGTGGGGGCAGCATTATGCTTTGTGGCTGCTTCTCTTCAGCTGTGCCAGGGGCACTTGTCATGATAAATGGGAAAACAAAGAGCTCCAAATACCAAGATATTTTGACACAA
This sequence comes from Chitala chitala, assembly GCA_025773905.1. Lineage (NCBI taxonomy): Eukaryota > Metazoa > Chordata > Actinopteri > Osteoglossiformes > Notopteridae > Chitala > Chitala chitala. The sequence goes on from JABJVR010047016.1 coordinate 948, forward strand.
AACAGTCTGTCCTCTGTTAAAAAGCTGAAAATGAAAAGGAATTTCACATTCCAACATGACAATGACCAAAAGCACACTTCAAAATCAATGAAGACATGGCTTCAGAGTCCTGGAATGGCCCAGTCAGAGCCCCGAGCTCAATCCCACTGAAATGTAATGACGTTAAAAAGAACCCTACACAGGAGACCTCTCGCAATTTGAAGGAACTTGAACTTTTTTGCAAAAAAGAGTGGGATAAAATTCCGAAGTTAATGGATACTTTATTACAGCATCAAGTCTTTGTGATTAAGGCAAAAGGTGCTTCCACAAAGTATTAGTTGGGAGGGTTGCTCAGAAGTATGTGCAATCAAGCTGTGGTAGAGTTTTTAAATTTAAAATATTACCTATATATATATATAAAATGATCTCGCTCTCTCGGAATATTGCATTAAAGATGTAACAAGTCTAACATTTGTTGCTATTTCTCTCTTTATATTTTGAATAACCTGCTATTTCATGAGTGTGTAGACTTTTTTGTATCCACTGTATGATTGGGTGTGCGACTGTGCCCCAGTCAGGGTGTCCCCTGCCTTCTGCCCTGAGCGTGGTGGGATACACTCCAGGCCCTCAGAGACCCTACAGAGGACAAGCAATTTGGAAAATGGATGGAACAGATATCTAACAATTCAGAGATTGCCTTACTATTTTGTGACAGAAAAAAAAATTGTATACACCTTACACAAGACACCTACGTGGGAAGCTGGAAGTATACTGATAGAATGAGCTTTCACATGCAAGTTTAAAGTGAGAGGTACAGTTCGAACAGTTCCGATTAGTGAGGAGGTCTACTAGAGAAAGGGAGAATGGGCAGAGGTGTGGGAGAGAGGGAGAAGACAAGAAAGGGTGAGAAAAGGGAGAGAGAAAGAGCAGAACCTGGACTCCAGAACTGACAGAGTGCAGCGGGAGGTAGGAAGGGCGGTGAGTTGTACAGTTGAGACAGTTACAGCAGCGGGTTTCAGCCACAGGAGGACCCTGGGAGACAGCAGGAGCAGGGACAGAAACACAGAGAGGCATTAACAAGAGATCTTTCAGGGCTCAGCCAACCCCGCCCAGACAGACTAGAATTTAGCATCACGTACCCAGCGTGCAGAGCTGTGGCTATACCTAATATACGTATGGGGGGGGGGGTAATGGCAGAGATAGTCTTCAAGTCAACATATTCGCTAGAAGATGCAACAAAACACTAACTGTCCCTTTAAAGTTTTAATATATGGTATGTAACTGAAAATAAATTATGAAATACAAAGACTCCACTGTAACCGTCTGCATGCCTAGCTCTGTCCCTGGCTGCTTTGAAGCGGCCTGTCTCTTGAAGGCACGGTGAAGGCCACACCGTTAATCCCCGAGGACAAGGTTCAGGATGCAGAGACAGGAAGTGATGCATAATGGAGGAGCAGGTGTGTACCAAGCTGGGTTTAAGCATGCAGAGAGAGCCAGGCAGAACAGGGCGGTACTGAGACAGGTGAGCAATGGCACCCACAACTAAATACAAACCACGACCCCCGAAACACACAGCCATCATATACCTGCAAGCACCTTGTCAGATGAGCAATCAATGAGCATTTAACACCACTCATATATGTTAGGAGCTATTTGTGAAACTGTCAGTGCAAACTCCTAGTACACAAAAGTATTTTACAGGGAAGCCACACTCATCAGATGGAAACAGAACTCTAACAGTGGTGTCCTTCACATGCATGGAAACTAATTTTAACAGTATGTAAACAACAGCGGCCTGGTTCCAGCTCAGATGGCGTGCAAATCAGGTATGATCACTGCATAATTTTTTAATCAAAAGTGGACAATCATTTTAGAATAGACATTTGGTCAATGTAAAAGGGAAGGCTAAAGGGCATCTAGTAAAAGCTAGGCCTTTCTTTGAAGATGGTGCTACTGTCTCTGTACCAAAAAAATCCATACATCTCAAAGCCTTCAGCAAACCTCAACCTCCCTTTTTAAACCTTATCAAAAAAAGTAACCTCTATTAGCTTTAAACCTTCTATTAATCCTGCCAAACAAGTAATGAAATGAAACCTGCCATGAGTTTGCACTGCTTAGCTGGATTAAAAAACACACAAATAGCGACAGCCCCACGTTTGCTCACCGCTGACTTCCGTATGCTGCCCCGAGGCTTGGGCACTGGTCGGCTGGACTTGGTCTCGATGACCTCTGAACTCTGCCCCACTGGCAGCCCTTGCTGTTGCTTGGTCCTCTGGGCCTGGAGAGCCAGCTGATAGGCCACCTCAAACGCCTGTCCTAGAGTTAGGATGATCTCATAGGTCAGATTCTGTAAAAAATAAGGACAAAAATATTTTAATAGCTTCAAACACTAACCTACAGCAAATAGAAACCAAAAAATACATTATACAGACCAACGATATTTAACCCTTTAGAACCCCATGTGACATATGTGTAACAAACTACTATGAGTCATAGTGCTTTGCCATCTGGTTCAACACTGGCTTTGATATCACTAACACACAATGTTACACCCATGTAACAAAAAATTACATATATGAGTGAAACAGTCATAAAAGGTCCTTACAGTACAATTAGAATCACAGGCTTTTAGGGTATCTAGTCCACCTCATGGGTTCCACAGGGTTAGAAAATAATCACAAAAAAGTTTAAGATAACATGTGCTGGGGTGATACCAGTCAAAAGCGTGAGTACATCTGCTTAAACCTGTATGTACCTGTTGCTTCTCTGTGCTTTAAACTATATGAACCAGACCATAAACAACATCAGTATAGGAAATACTGAAGCTCACACTATATAATGAAAGTGTCTGCATACATACGAGCAATACGTGTTTACAGCTCAAAACAAAATAAACTTTGAATGGAATGGTACATACTTTAACAACTCATAAAACCACCTTACTAAAACTAGAAACATTATTTTTAAAATTTAAAACATGCTTTTGTCACCCCAATCTGCAGAGTGTATTCACAGATTTACTGATGTTTTATCATTTCCTTGACCTTATCATGTGCACGCAAAACCAGAAATTATACTAGTGGCCAACAGCAACAATGCAAAAATCCAACTGATTTAACAATCGTAAAATGAAGGACATTTATAAAATAATCTATATTAAACATCAGAACATAAGTGTAAGCCAACACAGCAGATTCGCTCAGCACTATGAATCACACGTCTGAATCACAAACATCCCCTGGGTAAAAACAGGTCTGTGCGGAGACGCATAAAAATACCTGAGACCTGAGAACTGTACACCCCTATGGACAAGGCTGCTAATTATCAACCAATAAAAAGTAACAAGACTGTCCTCCAAAATCAGGCATGCCTCACCGGAGTATTCGGCAGGTAAAACTAGCTTCACACAGAATTCCCTTTGGTTGGCCTATGCCCTTTCGCTGTGTACTAGTGGGAAAGCTCCACCTCCACAGGCCACTTGCCAGCAGGCAGCCATCCCAAGGTGACAAGCCGCTAAGTCCCCAGTGTCGACATACAAGCTATGAATCTCTCGCTGTGCCTGAAACTCAGTCCCATTAAGGCCATGAAAACCTCCAGTGGACTGCAGTGACTGGGGAGTTGGCCGTGTCAGACATTTCACCGTGGGCCATGACAAACAGCCACTTCCAAACTGCGTTACCCTTCAGCAACTCACAAGGAGAGCCCGCGTTGCTGAAGTGTCAAGACAGTGCTCTGTAACCTTTGCAGTGGGGGGGGAGGACATTCAAAGGGCGAAAAAAAAGTTAACTAAAATGAAGCAAACCCTAGTGTTTTAAGACGAGCATCAAGGTCATTCTTCCTGTGTTTTATCTTTAAAAAAAAATCCAGTAAAAAGCCAAATCAAAAAAGCAATTGCAATTTACTTCATGTCAACACTGACATGATGGCCAGGGCAAGAGGGGCGGTTAGTCCAAGAACAACGTCGCTTTTGAAAGCGTGGTCAAATCATCTCCAATTATAAATGACTGGTGCCGAATGTACAAAGGATGGCACAAGGACCTCAAGAAACAAAGTATCGGCAAAAATAACTGTCATTGTCCAAGAAGAGAAGCAACGATGGAGTATTTCTGTATGCTTCACAGGTTCACAGTACAGGGGAGCAGTGAAAAAACATCCCAGCAAGCCAGAAGCCAATCATTTTCAGGAAACTGGAAAATGATGGGGAGATAATGAGGAGATGATAGCCACAAAGGACACAAAAGAACACAATTCCAACACTGTTATCTGTGGTGGCTCAGGTTAGGTGAGCTTCATCATAATAACAATGGCATCATGCTTGTCACTGGAGGGGGGGGGGGGAATTTTAAATTTTGATAGCTGGACTCAAAAACAGACTGCCCAAAAAAAGAATGCTTGTGGCTTGCTTTGCGTGATATCCTTTGTGTTTCCTTCTTTTACATCTCTATCAACAGAACACTTACTGACTTACTGCAGAGTCACAATATACTATTCATACAACGGAAGGCAAGACAAAATACAAAAACATTCACATTCTTAAGCCACACAACAATGGCAGTACCAAAGGAGAGTAAACTTTTGGAGTAAGATTAAATCACCATATTAATAGGATCTGCAAAGAATGAATAACTACATACAGCCAGTGAATTTAAAAAATAAATTAATGACGAATAACGTTTGAGTGTTAAAGATTTCAGGCAGCTTGAAGTTGCCTCTATCTACTCAACTTTTTCCTGCAAAGGGACTGGTGACCATTTAAGTACATTACATATGAGCAGTCAGTGTGCATCTCAAAAGACCATGGGAATGCATTTATGTCAAGCGCAAGGCACTGTGTGAGTGCAAGTGTGTGTGTGTGTGTGTGTGTGTGTGTGTGTGTGTGTGTGTGTGTGTGTGTGTGTGTGTGTGTGTGTGTGTGTGGTGTCAACCCTCACCACGTCGACTGTACTGAAGACGTGGCAGTAGTGATGGCTGGTCTGCAGGTCCTTGGTGATGTATGCAAAGGTGCAAAGGTCTTCAGGGTCCTGGGCAGCACAGGAGATGTTTCTGATCTCGTGTTCTGCGATAATGTTCTGAAAAGAGACACAAAATGAACACCAGGAGGAACATCTGTGCAACCAACAAGGTGCCTAAGAATGTGGAACAATAGGCACAAATGTAAAAACAGAACTCAAGCCAGAGAGACCAGCAGAGGAGAGGAACGAAAACTCTACAACAAAGAAAAGGAAAAACCTCTAGAGGTTCAAATCAGCCTGAGCCCAAAACTCCCCAAACATGCTAACATTACAAAATTTAAGGTAAATAGATTACTAGCATATACAGTGATTCTTAATATAAAGTATAAGGTGAGATATAAAAAAAAAAAAAAAAAAAAAAAAAAAAAAGAAATTAAAACAAAGAAGCCCCCCCATACCCCAAAGCCACCCAGCACACATTGTTAGCTGCGTCAATGAACTTGACCCCTTTGTAAGTGATGGAGAGGACAATGGTAGGGACCTTCCTCATCTGTTCTGTGGACCTCTGCAGTTTGAGAAGAAATTTGACAGAGAAAGCAGGCTTAAGTTAATGCCTGGAAGGTGACAGCCAACATCAGGAGGGGTATTCTGAAGGGACATCAGGGCCCAGGGGATCCGTCATGCTGCAAACCAACTACTTTCCTTTCTCTGTGGGTCTGCGGTTCTGAAAGATGACAGCACAGCTCAGGAAAACAGTTCTTATTTTTGCATTTTTGTTTCTGGTGGGCATGGTTTTTGTCAGCCAGAAATGCTTATAAATTTATCATACTCTCCACTGATATAACAGGATGAAGTACAAAGAAGTGTTTTCTAGGGATGCTTAACATATACTTCAAAGTGTGGAGAAGCATGAGAATAGAGCCAGTCCTTCATTTTCTCAATCTCTACATCTTCCGTTGCAATAAGACAGCAGTTTTGACTGATTTACAACCGTGTCGTGCCAACTCACAGCGCTAACGATTCCGCTTGCATTTAATTCCCTCATCAGTCCTACCTGGAGTTAGAGTATGTGAAATGCTCATTCAGCTAAAGCACAATAGAACAGCACAACAACAATGCACACTATCAGGACACCGTTGCAATTTACTGTTTAAATAAAGCACCACACCGGCAGTTGCTGCTTAAGTCATGTTAACACGGTCGGCTGGTACACAGCTTAAACTTTGTGGCTGACATGCAGGGCACGCTGATAAGGTTTCAGGTAACGCTCTGCAATTCTGACAGCAGCTGAGATTGATCTGCTCCCTGATGAACTTAAGCCGCCCTGAGGCACAGCCGTCTGAAGAGAACTGCAGGACACAGCGGCGAAGGTGGAAAATAACCCCTCAACATACCCTCATTTTCGCACAGGCGTCTTGGGTGGACTCCGTGCCCCTCAGATCCTTGATCAACATGGAACCAAGGTACTAGAAGAGAGTCAACCCAGAGAGATGAGGTCAGATGCATATGAGAAGTCAGCTGGGAGTCAGACCTAGAGTTTTAGAATCATAAAACAGAAAGAGAACAGGAACGCCTTGTTGGTCAGCAGCGACTCTTACGTTGGCCTCGTAGCCACAGGAGTCGAAGATGAGCTTCTCCGGCTGGTGATGCCAGTTTTGGACATGGGCATAGGGCGCGGCAAGGCTGGGCGGCCTGAGAGTGAGCCGAGGCTCCCGCTGCCGGTCCTCCTGCCTGTCCTGGTTGGGGTACACAGCGCCAGCTTAAAAACGGTGCCCACTGGGCACGCAAAATGGTAGTAAAATTGTGAGACTTTGCGGTTGAGCGGGTCAGGGTTCAGCTGAGACCAGACTGCACACTCACGTGCGGGCGGTGTCGCTCGCTCCGAGAGTGCTGGGGCGCGTCGTACTCCTGCTCCGCCCCCCTCCTCCGGCCAGAGTCCCCTGGCGGCAGAAGCGGGTCCATGGAGTGGCCCATGTAAGAGTCCGAGTAACTAAGAGGGGAGGAGCTCTGTGATGCCACATCCTGACACTGTGGTCCAGGAAGAGAGAGCAGATTCATCAGATGTTCACACTCTCTACACAGCTGAGCATTCGGTGCACATCTGCACCGCTAATCAAAAGCCTGATGAAGCTTTAACACTGATCTACACATACAAATTAAAATAACCTTTAACACTTTATAAACCAGACGTTCTACAGTTTTACTCATTGTACATTGTATAAGGCATAATAAAAAAAAAATCTAAGACTTCACACAAACACATTTATGAAAAATATAATTTAACCACTCCTCTACTGATATGCGCAAATATGACAATCATGGAGTGTGGATTTGTGTCAGTTCAGCTACAGAGAAGTCAAAGATGCAAAGAAGCATTACATAGAAGCAGTGGGTTACTCTGAGTGAGTGAGTAAAACATCTGGCCTCACAGAGGCTTGCTTAGGTGAGCGTGCTCCAACACCAGACACCCACCCTAATCTGGGACAGACGTGGGGGCTTGACAGGGGGCTCCTCGTAAGGGCGTTCTGCCAAGGAGGCAATGATCCTCTTCCTGTGTCCAAGGAGGGTGATCTTCAGGACCTGGGAATGCGGGAGGTGTAGGGGAGAAGCCATGTTTACATAATCGAACAGGGTTTCCAGCTTGAAGACAGAGCTCACTCACAAGCCTAGGGTATTCGCTGAAGAGAAAATTAAAAATTAAAAAAATCAGCTTGCTATATATGTAGATTCAGTCGACGCAGCAGATCCAATTTCTTGCATTTATGCCCAAGCCTTACTCCACGGGTGCATGGCCCACATCCCTTAAGCTAAAACACAGGGTCTTACGTTAACGATCTCCAGCTCCCAAAGGTTGCGGACACAGTCAAGGGACCGGTAGCCACTGGACAGAAAGTTGTGCAGGTACTCCTGGAGGCCCAGGCCATCGAGCCATGACGAGAGAGAGGTGCTTCCGTCACAGCCCAAGGCTTTCACCTGTGGGTGCAAGCACTGAGTCACAGAAAGACCAGCAATACAAAGTAGCCAATCACAAAGCAAGATCAGTTACCGAGGTGTCTGCTAGCGGGGACCAACACCGAACATTATAATAAACATTCCATTTACTCAAGAGAGCAGCATGGCTCCTTGATATATTGCCAGGTATTGTCAAGTTAAGATGTAAATAGGCATAATACAGAAAACAGGTAAATGGCTGGCTGCTGGCAAGTTAGATCATTTCCTTGTTTAGAAGATACAGTAGCCTAGACACTCTCATTTGGGGACAAACCTTGGGTAAGGAGCGTGCTGCCTGCAGAATCTTACGACGGTGAGCTGGATCTGTGATGCCAATCTCCCGAAGGTCCTGCTCTTCCATCACGTTACTCCCCTAAGAGATAATCACAGAAGATAAATGGATCATAGATGATGATGGCAGGGGGTCAGCTGACCAACATAATGCTTACAACTGCAAGGGAGGTCAACCACACTTTGTCCATTATACAGTAGGACAACCCCCCTCCTACCACCACTTTCTAAAAACCCCAGAGGACATTACTTTTGATTTATTTTTACATAGCATTTTTTTTGCCCAAAGGCACTTTACGTGATTTGGGGGGGGAAAAAAAAAAAAATAAATAAAAACAATGCATAGGAAAGGTTAAAGTCAGATGTCAACAGGACAGGAAGCAAAAACTTCAAAGAGGAGAGGGGGAGAAAAAAAAAAAAAAAAAAAAAAAACAAACACTGAGGGAATCCAAAGTCAAATGTCTGGCCAACCCCAAAGGGCATAATAAAAACAAAAAGCACAGAATCAACGGACCTCCAGTAAGCTCCATTCCATCTATGCACCTGAACTCAAAATACATGTTGCAACAACAGGAAATCTGAGCAGGTCTGCATTCGTTTTTGTGAACAGAATGCCCACCCCGTACAGCTCCGTGTCAGTAGAAACCTCAGGAGGACCCAGTTTTGCTCATACGAATTGCCACAGTGCAAACATGCAGACAGTTTTCCTGAGAGCTATCAAAAAGTCTGGGAGTGAAAATGAAAGGGGGGGGGGCGGCAATCAGCAGATGCACAAACAAGCTTCTCCTCTGGCAGCCAGAGAGAGGAAATGGATGACTAATGAATGGATGCTAGTGTGGTGTGGGGGGAGGAGGGGGGCCAGTATTGATATTCAATAGATGCCGCACAGGCAGCCTTAGATGCCAGTTCCTCATTCATCATGATGCATCTCATTTTGCCACTATAGCCTTTAGCACAGCAAAGCAAAATTAAGGACGACTGTCAGCATCATCCCTATCCCACTCAAACAGCCAATCCCTTCCGCAGGAGCAATCTGGCAGACACGAAAGTGTCAGCAGAATGCCAGGAAAAACTGACTGTGTCAGCTGGTTAGCACAGACAATTAACTATAACAGCAATCATCATATCCAGGATGACAAAAGCTCAAATCCCTTAGGAAGTTTTAACATCTGCGGGTCAGTGCAGGGCCCCCTGGTTTTAGCTTAATGATAATCCGCATGTGTTTTGTTGCACTGACATAAGAGGTCCCTCATTACAAGCAGGTTCCTGGCAGTTTCAGAACATCATGAAACATGGACAGATGTTTCCTAAGACGGTGTGAGAGACCAGACATTATGTACAGCTATTAGGAGGCGTACTGAATAAAATGCACAGCCACAACCTCGACGAGCATCAGCACGCACTCTCTTCTTCTAATAAGAGTATTCCCAAGTCCACGTACACCAACGTAGAGACATCTCCACATACTGTACGCTTGTGTGTTCTCCGATCATGCAATAATGACATACCATGCGAATGCTTTTAGCGAAAGTACAAGATGACAGGGAAAGCATTGCAACAATATATGATGTGTTTCTGCATTTGTGTGCCTGCATGGCAGAGAGAGAGATGAGAAAAACTGTGTTTGGTTTATGACACAAGCAGAAAACGAGTAAAAAGCACAAAAAAAACACTTATTTAAAGATGCAGCAGACAAGACATACTTTTATTCTCCAAAACTTCGCCCCAGGGAGAATGACAGTAAGCAGCGGCCACTAACAACCCTGGTGTGTGTGTCTAAAATCAGGTCCCGAGAAAGAGGAGGACAGAGACACAGCCGGCCTGCCTTGGCCCGTTTAGAAAGCAGAGATGATGGCCACTGATGAGCTCGGTCATGCCTTGAGCATATGACCAATGACACTTTCCACTAATAAAGACAGTAAACTCCCCTCATCTCTGGAAGTGTCAGGCAAAATGCAAAAATCCCAGCAGCATTAAATTTCATCATGCTCTTTGATGTAGTCATAAATATTTCTGTGGATGGCAGTTATTAGGGCTCGTTATAAGGAGATAACATCTTCAGAACCGAAGGAAAACCCAGCCATTACAGGGCCCTCAAAAAGCAATGGTGATTGTATCAATGTTTGTACGAATGTGATCCAGGCAGGTTCTTGAATGGGTAGAGCCAACGATTTGGCTGGTACGTTGACTCTGCCCCCAACAAACAAGATGTTAGACACAGCCTCAGATCAACCTTCATCCAGCAGCTGTGTATTAGGGGAGTATGATTTAGAGTAGAGTGAACAGGGATATTACATTGCCTTCCAGACTATGGCTAGAAGTGTCATTAAGTTGAGTTCATAGCCATCTCATACTGAGCCCGCTACTGACCCCAGGGGCTTTTATCAAGGCACAGCTGCCACGGCAACTTCAGTAAATGAAACCAGCATGAAGCTCAGGAAAGCACATCCCATTAGTGTCCTTGGCTGTTACAAAGAGGGAATGAAGAGTCAGTGGCAGACCAGACATGAAGAGAGTGTCTGGATATGCATGGTGGGTCAAAGAAAAGCAGCTAAGAGGAACAGCAAAACCTTGGGGGCAACAGAGGGGAGATCAGGTGGAATGTTTGATTGTTTCTTAGCCATGTTGGTGAAGATTCTCAGTCATCCAGGTAAGGTTATCTGAAGGTTCAGTCATTGCAGCTGGGCATGTTTCTTTTTAGTTTGGAAATCATCCAACTAGCTTCTCCAGTCTGATGAGAGTTACTTAGGGCATCCCAAATTTATCCTCCAAGGTGGTTTCCTATCAGCTTGTTAGGGGGTATAAGATTGGTCATAGACTTCCAGTCATTTCACAAGAATAGCTGTCTTCCCTCAACTGGGCAACTGTTCACTTACAGGACTTGGTCTACAAACTTGTAATCTCACACAGAAGGTGAGTTTTCAGTGTAGTCCAATATTTTCACCTACATGGGTACGTTTTTTTTTTTTTTTTGGTCTGCTTTCAATTGTACAGTCCTGAACAATTTCATGAATTGTTCAATTTTCAGAGCTGACACTCTTGTATGCTCCTGTTCAGATGCCACTTACTCAACACTTCCCTACATGTATTGTATTTATGGATAAATAATGTTCTTTCCTTTGCATACAATATTCCATGTCCCATTCCTTAACATGCGTGAACATCTTAAATTTTGGAAGCCATTTCAAAAGAACCACATTACACAGAAAATAAAACAAACAGGCTGAAACAGTCACTTGTGAATTAAGACCTCACTCCTGTGATTTGTACAATGAAGGGTAATACACATGGCAGCACTGATAGATGTGGACTTTGACCAAAACACTTCTCACAGTCCCACAAACTTTACCCAGCTCTATAAGGCAGTAAATTTTACAGTTAACACAGCCAGTGTCTGTGGATAATGGAACCTGTCAGGAACGTAGAGATATTGCAAGGATCACTAATAGAGATGCCAACAGGATGCTGAAGGACTAGACAATGGGGCCACATGGAATGGTAAAAAGATGCACCTGGTCTGACAGCACAGCAGATGAGCTTCAGGTAAACTGGGTCTTACTACCAGAGAGTCTCTCTGAGCATTAGGGGATCTGGAGGGATCCTCCCAATGCACCGAGTGACAGTAAACTGCACTTCCATTAGTTTTATACTGTGGGGTTAAGCAAGAGACGCCAACAAGGAAATCCCAGATCCGTTGCTGTCTGTCTGGTTATGATGTCAGATATTTTAACCCCCTCCCTATGCCACACAAAGCACCGCAATTGCAAAACAACTGTGAACCTCATTTTTAAAATGCTCAAAATTATGTAAATTGTGTTACGGGAAACTGTTACTTCAGACCTGGACTTGAATGAGTCCTTGGGGGAAAACTGAATGTGTCATTGGAGCTGTTGTGCATCCGTCTTAACGACATGACGCTTTCATCCAGCTGCGAGTATTCTGGAACAGCACTGCCAATTTTCAAGCTGGAAATGCATCTCGGAAACTTTAAAACACTAGTATGACGACTGCAAACTACCTTACTAGTCTGAAAGACATTTTATGAGGGAAGTAACTTAAATAGCAACCATTTTGTTCAGTGTTTAATGGCAGTGTGGCTCTGAGCCAATACTAGTGTATTATTGGTGTGGAGCTGCCCTTTTGCTTGCAACTATCAGCAAATTACACCAAAATTGCATTTCTAGGTGAAGCTAATGTGTAGTGAGAGAGATACTGCTTTATATCTGGCTCTAGTTCAAATAATGCAAATACATTTCTGGTGACTCCGTGGCACCCTAAAAATTGTGGAACCTTTACACTAATTAAAAAGTTTTCATTTGAAATGATTTTGAGGTAGCACTCAGCATCAGTTATGTCCAATTTGTATTAAGATCCATCTTCCCTCAATGCAGTTAGAATATTCTAATTCCCCCTATTTCACTGCAAAATATCTAATGAAAACACTGGGTGCAAAAGGCAGGATACCATTCTGCATAATAGATGAGAGAAAAAAAAAAAAAGTCGCTGGTGTTGAGAAAAGGCAATTGTGACATTTGTCTAAAAGCTGGCAGGTTGGAGTTTAGTACCCAAGGTCTTCTATTTTGGGCCGATGCAAGCGCACAACACCAGCTGGAGGTGCACCGTCTGCATGCTGGTCGGAACACAAACTTTTGTTTTGACAAGGGCCACCTTGGTTTTGAAATGCTGTCATAACAACGCCTTTATTATACACACTCTGAGAAGATATTATTTTTGCACAGCTGTTCCCTGCTGGTACCAGTCCCCGGTGGAACGTGTTTCGATGCCTTTAGTAATGTGATTGATGAATGCAGAATACAATGAGTAACACAAAAAAACACTGCAAAAATACTGTAAACCGAACAGGTGAAAAGGATGTTTAGGAAGTGATGAAGTCCTCAAAATACATAGCCAGTGAAGAAGAGAAGAATTATGTTAAGCAATCTTAAAGATGGAGTATTTTAATGATATGCAGAAAGGTTTGCGTACACCAACGCCTGTCACATTGAGGCCCACACCCTGCAGTGTAGGTTAATTGAACGGGTCAGGTCACTCAATTTAAAGCAACACATAAATAAAAGAATTTTTTAAAAAGATTAAACGCTAGCTAGTAAAGGAATCGTTTTTGCCCTGTTACTGCTATATTCTCTGGACTGTTTTTTTTTTTTTTTTTTTTTATCCCGGTAGAGAAATACAAACCGAATTACATCAATGTACACACTCAGGGGAAGCTGGCATCGCTGCTGTTTGCCATTAGCTCTCACGGTGCCTGCTTTGCCCAGAAGTACAATGCTCCTCACCTGCTGCTAGCCTGACATTGTCCATCTCACTGATCAGCTTCTCAGCCTGACTACCAAACAAAAAAATTCTAATTTAAATGGAGGAAAAACAAAGTAGCAGTGTTTTATCTGGGAACATTAAACATGCTGAACATTGAAAAGTCCTTCTCTGCTAGTTCCGCACGCACGTTCAGTGCATCCTGTTCACCCCTGGATGTCAGCGTTAAACACGCACGACGTGTGAAGGCCACAAACACCCAGGCACCCCTTGTCCTGCAACAGAGGATGATTGTGCGTCCCTCAGTGTCGACATGCGCGATTCCAAACGATGGGGAAATTCAGCTTTCGCAAATTAATTCAAATTGCTTATCACGAACCTAATGGAACACGGTGGCTTTTGTGTGCGGGCAGTGGGAGGGAGTAAATAAGTCAAAATACAAGTGCAATCCTGCCTGCGCATTAGCTATGCTGCCATGCGTCCATCAGCACCGCTTGGAAACATGACGCCGTACAGCTGCTCCATCTAATACAGTCTGACACGCTCCGCGTTCCCGATGTCCTGTACACCATCCAGATTGGCAGGATCGTGTTCCACTGATGGACCTTAAAGGACAGCCTGGCTCTCGGCCTAGCACTCATTAGCATTCAAGCTCCATACGTGTCACTCAGCATACCCCCCCCTCCACTTGCTCCTTGACAGAGAGATTGACCTAAAGCCCCAGTGCAAGAGGCCCTATGCTGTGAAAAAATATGCACGTCCTAGCCGATAGGTTAGTGTTGGTGTGTTGTCCGAACAATGGAAGGATGGCAAATTTGACAAGGGAGGGCAAGTGTCCTCCATTTACAGCATGTGCCTCCAAATGATGGTTGATGGTTCAAGAGTGTGGGAAGAGAAGGTGAGGAGACACGGAGCACCAGTGTTTCAGGTAATTCACTTCACCTTGAGTGGCCAAACAGAGATGCTACAGGCAGCCTTCTCTCTCCTCTTCTAAATCAGTGGACACACTGACTTTAACAGGACACACTGTTCTCAACACCTGTAGCACCATCCTACTGACCTTTTTTTTGACCCCTAATTAAAAACACTCCAGAAACTATCACAACACTTCATTACCATTCATTCAAATGAGCACGGCCTGATTAACAGTTGTATCATGCATGCATTTTGTCAACCACAGCACATCATAATTCTGCAATAACACTGTAGTATGTGTCATTAACAACAAGCAGGTCTTGTGTTATAGGCAGACCATTTTATACTGTAATATCATTCATCACTGCGGTAGGCATGCTGGAAGTTTGCTGGGCAGATAACCTCTCAGCAGACCTGCAAGGGCACCACTGACAATTCTTACCAATGGATCACTTGGCTACAAAGGGCATGGGGCACACACATATGATATAACTGGGGATGGGAGTAAAATCAGGGTAGGAGGGTATTGGCATGCCTTAATGATTAAAGCCCAACAGCAGGTTACCAGGAGCAAAAGCACTCTCCATTTCATCAAGTTTGCTTGCACGTGGATCCATTTTTTTCAGGGCAGGAAGAGCAGGGTTGCACTACAAATTTCTCAGTCTCTCCCTCTTAGCACATTAGCTGAGTACGCATAGGTACGAAAATGCCTGCCTCAGATGGCAAGGCCTTCACAACTCCATACGTTTTAAGTGAGGAATGTATCTGATAAAACACAGCTTGCCAAAAGCACAGCGTCTCTGTCCTCTCTGGGAGGGGGAAATCGAGATAACACGCACGTGCAAGAATTCAAATGTGGATGTGCAAGTCAGAGGCAAGAAGAGATGAACAGTAACAAACCTTCCCTACAGAGCTCCTTCCAGTGCCCTGCAGCCAAGCTCTTTAGTGGGTCTCAGATGAGACAGTGCCTGGGTTGGGACTGGGGGATATAGATGCATAGCAAGGCTGTTGTTTGAAATTTCTGTGCATGAAACATGCAAAGACCGAATGGGATGCGGTGCTGAGGAAATTAACCCCAGAGCTTACAAAAGATGTTGTGAATTTTGGTATGAGACATTAGCATCTCTGTTACTGATCCTACAGAGCAGAAAGACAGGTTGTGTTGGACTGGAAGTAGACTCTACTTTCTCTCCTCCTTGATTAACATCAGGTGACTTTGATATCAGGAATCCAGAAGATCAGAACGGGAAAAAGTGCAGACTGACATGACCGTAGCCCTAACATACAATCTGATTTAATCGCTGGAAGTTGGAGATTCAGCCCTAATTGTTTTCTGACAATGAATCCAAGAAGACGCCATGGTTTACCAGAGAATCTCTACCCAAAAATAAGCGTTCATTCAAAAGTGATCTTTCCGCTTGTCTAGTGCAGAGGTTGGGAACCTGTGGCTTTAGAGCTGCATACTGCTGTTCCACCCCTTCGTAGTAGCATTCCCTGTAATGGGAGAGGGACCAAAAATGGCTCTTTTAACAGTGATGGTTGCAGGCCCCTGGTCTAGTGCAATCATACTGACTGAGTATACTTGAAGAAACCCTTAGTTTCTGACTCAGATGCAAGGACATAAAGTGTGACAAAGAAACAAAAGTAAAAAATACCCTATATTAATAAAATAAATAACATCAGTCAGGGAAAAAGGCTGTCAGCTTTAAGCCATGAAGCGTGAGGAAGAATCAGCAGGTGTCCTGTTGGGGGCGTCACTCCCCAATACGCTTCTTCTGTGCTGCCTTCTCACCCTCATTACGATGCAAATGCAACCAATGTGTCCTTAGTGTTAACGTCCCTCCCAGAAATCAGAGCAGGTCCTTCACAAGAGAACATCTCTACTGATGGAGAGAAGAGGCTAGTGGAATGAGGCCTGTTTCAGTCCAGACATCACCCTCAAATCCCTTGTGATTTATAACAGACCTAATCCCTGGGCCATCTGGAACCCCAATCACCATCATCCATCCTCATTACACACCATAACAAAAACAGCCAAACCCAGAACACTAACCACATGTCATGGGGTTTGACAACGTTGTTGTTCAAGAAGAGCACATGCAATTGAAAAGCATCTATGCCATGCTGCAAGATCAGCTAAGTCTCTGGAGACAGAATCAATAAAGAAGAATCAAAATATTCCTGGCAGGTCTGTTTTGGAGGCAATATGAGGAGGTGAGAGAACAATCTGAAGGCCTTCAGACTCCTTAATAGACAGGAAATTCAGCTTCAACCGGCCAGTAGTGAAGAATACCGGCCTTTGATCAAGAGCTCTTTCACACCCCCACTGATGCAAAGAGATAAGAATACTCTGGGGGGTGCTGTGACGCAAGACCATCTCTTTACCCAAGAACCTGAAACCGGCGTGTGACCACACTCCTCTCTGACTGGAAACCTGAAACCTGAGTGAACTTTCAGTAACAAATGAAGTCGGTCAGCAAATGGGTAGCATTCAGCAGCCTTTAAATACTAGCAAAGTTAAAACTACAGGCTGTCTCACAGATCAATGTGCCCAGTTGACACGTCTCCCCCCACCACTCACAGAACACACAAACATGTGCATAGCTCTGCTTCAGCACCACCGTACTCCGTCTGCATCCTTTTCATCATACTACTGTGCACATTCTGACATGGCTCCCAACTTGCTAAGTATACTTTTCGGCCATTATGTTGTTCTGTAAAGGCAGTTACAATCTGTATAAATACCATTTTGCCATTAGAAGGGAAGGGAATGATGCATTTCATATCTATATTCAACAGCTCATAACAGCACCCAATCAACTGAAAAAGCCATTAGACCATAAGCAGAGACCTGCTTCCAAGTCAAAGAACTCATACCGTAGAGGTCAATAAGCAACCCCGAAAACATCACCACATTATTCACTCTACTCACATAAAAGCAAAGTGTGACTCAAACCGTTTTGGCTGCATGAAGTTACCACAAACATTTTCCACCTTGTACCAACAGTAATTTTTGGGTTTCAAATACAGCACAAATAGTAAAACAATTTTATGATGGCTATAGCAAAAAACGACCATCCATGCATACTCATTATAGCAGACGATGAAAGGGCACAATACACCAGAAAGCAGGATGCATTAAAGGACTTTAAAAACTGAGAAAGGTACCAGGATTTGGCTGGTTATTGATTTGACTGTGGTGTGAAGAATGGAGAGAACAGTGAAAACAGGGCAGAGAGGAATGGAAGGAGAGGATGGCACCAAAGGGGACTCACCATGTAACGCAAGTCATCGAATCCATTGAGCAGCAGCTTGCTCTCATACTGGGGCAGGCCGACGAGCTCGAGCCAGTCTCCGACGGGCTGGTCCAGGGCACGCGCGCCAGCACCACCTGCAGAGAGAGGGACGCGTTTGAGCAGGGAGAAGCCGCGCAGGCGGTAGCAGCGGCAGCCGGAGGAGGAGACGTGGCACTGCCACATCAGCCTCGGCCAGCGCAGCCGCGCGCACAAGCACCACGAGGGCAGGGGAGACAGCGTCCGGGCCAGGTGGCGGGGCTCCCGCACCTCTGCGGGCGTGCCCCTGGATGTTGAGACTGGCAAAACGCAGGGTGGGGGGTGGGAAGGTGGGGAAGGCTCGTGGCCAAACAGCTGATCAATTGAAACGGGTCCGAGGCTCCAAGGCCAGGGGGGAGACCGTCTGAGTCTGCGAGTGGTTTTCCTCAAAGGTCATAAGCGCTGATGAATAAATGGACATCTTTTACATGGACCAACAGATCCAGAGCAGTCTTCTTTAAAGGTGTGGAATTCAAATGCAAAAAGTTCTTTCTGGAAAAACACAGGCCCGCTTCAGATGAGGGTCTGTCATGCGTGGTGAGGACACTGGGGTAAACAGCACCACTTTCATTTGCTCCTCCAAGAGCAAGGAGCACAACAAAAACGAATCAAGGCAATTAAGTCTGTACCCCCACCCCCCAACACTTGATGGAATAGTGAATGAGCACAAAGGCAATGGATCACCCTGCATGGATCACTTAACCCCATGAGATGAAGACAGGGAGGAGGAGGAAGGAAACAAAGACAACACTGAGGATGACCAGCAACGGCTTTGTTAAGGACAAGGGCCAAAACTGACCAGTTGAGCAGGCTTCTGTTTTAACAGACTATTCTGGTCAAGCCACATACAACAAATGTCTTAGCCTGAATTTAGCAGCAATCCAGCCTTGACTAGTCATAATACTCTGACAAGGCGCAAACAATCCACACAAGAAAGAAAGTATGGATCTGCCTAAGTTACTCAGTCTTAATTTCCCAGACCTCCACAACATTCAGGCTAACGGACAGCAAACACACAGATCCACACCACAAAACTAAAAGAATCAGTATTTAGCCCCCAGCATAACCATCTGTTATCTGAGATCAGACAGCTGGTGCCCAGTCCTTTAAACTAATCACTGGATAAAAGCAAAAAAATTTCTGTTAAAATTAAGATGGACAACTTCCTTATCAAAACCAACTTCATGCACTCCACAACAACTGTTAAAGACAATTTTAAAGAAGTGACATCTTTCCCGATTTGAAAAAACAAAAACAAATCTAACTGCATTTCAGTTATACATTTTAAAAAAGGAAACTTAACTAAGACATTCAAGTAACAAAGCAAAAGTGAAAACCCTCAATTCTGAAAGTGAACGAGTTCACTAGTTCCTCTGTGAACGTCTCCTCTGGTAACAGACCCCTCCAGACAGCTTCGCCCCCATAGGAAGCCCCTTCAAAGGACAGGTAGGTAGAGTTTCCACTCGCAGCAGATGTAGAGGAGTGCTTCACTCCAGGGCTGCATTGAGGATGAGAACCTGCCGGCTAGCCTCCACAGATGTGACCACTGATCCTTCCCCTGATGCCGGTGCTCAGACGCTGCTCTGTGGTCACCGCACCTGCACCCAGGTCCCAACACGCTGTACCGCACCCAGCCAAACGGGGTTCCCCACCCGAGGCTGCCAGCCGCTGTCTTCTGGGAGACGACGCCAAAGCAGACAGAGGAAGCTGTGTCTGCTGTGGATGGTAGAATCTGCTGTTTCTAATCCGCCACCCCTCCCTTCACTGCGCGCTTGCTCTCTCTCTCGCTCTCTCTCGCTCTCATTCACAGAGGCACTGTGGGGACTGCTGTTCATTGTCTGAGGGAGCAGACTCCTGCCGTATCAATGCCCCCTTCCACCACCCCCCCCTACCTCACAGGAGAGTGATGGGGCAGCAGGGCCCAGCAACAGAGCCAACAGGGGAGGCTATAATGCCAAAAATAAGTCTTTCAGTTGAATGAAAAACAGAGAAGCGCTGCATTCAAAAACAAAGTACCCCTTCATGACGTACACACCACCTGGCCAATGTCATGCTGGGAGACAAGGCAGGGTGTGTAATGCTATGGTTTCATAATGAACAAGCCAGGTGATGGCGCAGATGAAGGGTAAGTGACTGAGGGAAAAATGTCATCCCTTAATGTGTACAGTGAACATACTAACAGTATACCAAATATAAAGAAGGCACTGTCAAATTTAACAAGCTTCTGTCAGACAAAATAAAAACCTGCACTCCAGAATCCACAACTAACAATACAAATTTATGCTGTTTTTAATGTTAATGTTGGCCTTGTTAATCTGGAAATGTATTTCCCATCATAAATGTGTAATATGGTTTCATAATGCAGACTAACAGACTGCTATAGGTAATAACATGTGTCCAGACACACTGATGAGGAACCTATTAAGCTGTTCTCTGAAAACATGACTTTGCAAAGCGTGGCAGCACAAACACTCAGCGCAGCACCGCGGTGACAGGATCCTGTCGATAGAATCTCACAGAATGACAGTGTTTGGTGGCAGCCGACAAAACTGCAGCCTGCCAGCTGTCTGGAAGCACTTCTAAGAAGCCAACAACAATGTCCCATCCGACAACAAGATCCTCCATCAACCCTTCCCCAATAACAAGCAATTAAGTAAAGGCCAGCGGTAAAGACAGAAGCTGAGCAACTAGAGATGACATGCCCTAACAGAGAACCTTTTTTGAAAATGTCCACCTTACATGGGACACGGTTGGAGCTGCTGCGGGAGCAGCACCTCCTAGAAGGAAAGTTGTAAAAAAATAAACCTGCCTCTCACAAAAAACTGTCTATCTGGAACACTGGTATCACAAAAGGGTTTGAGGGCCCAACTATGGGACGAGACTTGGCACTGACAAAGTCGGGCTACTCTGATACCTACGTTAAGGGAGTAACAGAACTCTGCAGACATCAAATTAGGCCAGGAGTAAGAGAAGACTCATGAAGAATGGGAGCGGTACTTTTTTTAAGGCAGTTCTTGCGTTTTAAATGGTGTAACTAAATGTCTTGTGGACCTGGCAGCCCAAAATCCAAACACAAGGAGTTTTGTGTTACCATGTTAAACTGAAGAGTGACACAAGTACAATGCTCAGTGTATTAAGAACAGAGCATACTACAGAATATTACATGCACTTTTTTATAGTTCTAAGCTGCTAAACAGATTACCGCATTTCCACATTTAACACAACACTGTATGAAATGCAGCAATGCAATAACACGTGTTAACAGGTACACGGTGCTCCCAAAACACATTATTAAAATGCAAATTAAACTTTATGGACTGAGTCCTCTGGGCTCAGGGGATGGGAGGGCAGGTTGGGGCTCCTCCAAAGCTGACAAGAGCTTTTTAGCCACTTCTCGCAAATCCAGTGGCCATCGTGATGAGCAGTTATGAGGCTATGCCAAACATGCTGCCAGGTGGGGCTAAGAGAAAAGATGGAAGGACTGCAAACATGTAGCTTTTCTACTAGAATGAAGAACACAGCAGTGAAGATTCCTCAACAGGAACATGGACTTTATCTTAGGAAGGATGCCAAGCACTAGATATAATTGAACAAATTACTGCCACAGATCAAGTTCCAGAAGGCCCGCTGCTTGGCTCAGGAAAGCACAAAGGAATGCAAGGTAAAGAACATAGGCTTAAAAATATACAAACACAAAGTCCCTGTTTACACATCGCTTCAGAGCTCAATACTGCTGAAGGTCATTGACTGAAATATACACCCCAACAGCATTATTGATTAAAACTCATGTACCCCAAGTCATTGTCCTTGGCTCTTGTAATAAGACTAATTATATACTTGTGATTCAGCCTTTTACTCAGGGAAAGCACAGCAATTATTTCACATTTGTCACTACATGCCTGTGCCCCCCACCTGCATGAAAATATGGGACCTTTCTTTTCAGCCTCAAGCAATGGAGTATCTTACCTGAGGCGATGGCCTGCTGGTCTTTGGAGAAATCGATTCCAGCTCCAATAAGATTCATGATCTTCTCAATCTGGGGAAAAGGAAACAGGGTGGAGAATTAGAGCTGATTAAGAAGGGACGGTGTCCATCACATTCTTGTCCCAAGGGCAAAGGGTACCCATCCTTATTCTTGTAGCATAACAACAGCCTTGCCAAATCTCCACAGGACTGAAAGTCTGTTCTACATGTTGACAGTCACCATGTGTATTCATGTGTCAATACTTCAATATGTACAGAAACATTATTACACTTTTATACATTATGATGTTAGACATCTTTATACATGGTTGAAATTGATCAATTGTCTCGTTGTATATGGTATGCAAAGCAAGATAAACTGAAATATTTTTGCAGTGTTTATGTTTGGACCGAAGAACTTCCACCAGCACCAAGACACACAGAATATTTAGTCATGGCCATAGACCTTCCAAGCAGCATGGGCCACATAAATATTGCCCATACTTCACCCAAGAGGCCTATGTTGGGACCATGTCCACCACATCATCATAACGTATGTATCGCAGGCGCCCAATTTTCTATGCATGCAAAGTTTCACAGTCACGCACACAGACAGAACGCATGGACATATACTCGCCATGTTCTACTCACAAACACACATGCAGGACATACGAACGCACAGGTCTGCTCTTGCACAAGCAGGCATGGCTGGACTCACAGATGCGCACACACAAAAAGCAAAACAGGAAAGCAGTCCAAACACGTGACAGCTGTAGCACACCATGAAGAACACACCCTACTTTGAATGTGGGACTGAAGCGTGAACTGAAGCTGCAGTGACCTGACACGCACAGGGCTCACGCTTAAACCCCACTTCTGAAGCAGGGTGCGAAGCAGCGTCTAATCTCAGCAAGCTGCATCTCTCCAGGTTGAACTGTGTCGCCTCAGCAGAAGACAATGACAGCAATATCTCTTTCTCTGCATCTTCTTAAAATTAAACAAAAATACTGTGGATTTGCACTGAACAGCAATGTTTCAGAGCCCACGGTGGAAGGAGAACTTTCAAGAAGATCTATGGCCCTGATACTGGTAGCCACCTCCTCCAGCCTGAGAGGAGAGCATGTCAGACCTCATTCCTGTCCCCATGATGACTGCTTCAAAGTGACACCAGATCAGCACCATGTCAAGCTATTTTTTTTGTCACTTAAGGTCAACATGATACTGTTTAAAGCACTGAAACAATTAAGGTATCCACAACAGATGTCAGGAAAAAAAATTTAAAAGCAGAAAAATAAACACAAATGGGAGAATTTGAGTACCACCTCCAAGTACCACCTTTGGGCAAGGTTTGAAAACTAATTTATATTTAATAAGTTACTAGTCTATGAAGGGCTTCAACTGATCTGTCTCTCACAAACACGCACAACTAGCTTTCCACAACAAGACACTTCTGATTATTTAATTGTGCAATAAAAACCCACGGTGCAATAGCTTGTATGATTGTGTATATATTTGTATCTTTGAAATATTTTTTTTTATTTTCCTTACATATTCTTTGCATTCTTTGCACTCTTTCTTTGCTGCTGTAACACAGAAATTTCCCCAGTGTGGGACGAATAAAGGTTCATCTTGTCTTATCTTAAAAAATGACACCTCCTGGCCTTACTATAGCAGAGAAACTATTGAAAGAACTTCTGCGTCAAGGTAACAGCCGATGGTTATCACTCTCACCTACATGTTCTTATATTTTCAGCCTAGAATTATACTACGCTGTGCAGTATGCTTTCTACAAGAGAGAATGAGTTATCAGCTGCCTTCTTTCTGACTGAGGAAAGGGGCTGATCAAGAACTTAGTCTGAAAAAGGGTAAAAAACTGCCTGCGGCAAGGTGGCAGCTCAGTGGGATCTGGCTCAGGGAGAAGAGGCATGCAAAAGAGGCAAGACCTGGCCAAACAGTGACCAGGAGCAGAAGAAACATGAAGCACAAGAAGATCAAAGCCACCATCACCCATCACCCCCATCCATCACCACTGCCCCATGTCACAAATTTATCCAGAAGCCTCAGCCCCCAGCTCTGCAGCTTAACCCCTCCTCCCCTTAAAAAAAAGACAATTCTATAAAATTAGCAGGAAAAAATAAACAGCAGGGCAAACATGTTAAAATGCAATCTTACATTGTGCACTGACTTATCTCCTGAAGGATTTTTGGACTGAAACTTCAGTGTCTGCTGGGAGAAAATTGTTTTCAAATTACTGTTGGTTTCACAAAAACAGTGGCTATCATTCACCATGTTTGGGCCTTTCAGTCTGGTCGGGTAGATGAAACGTGATGCATTCCTGAACAAAAGACCCTTAACTGGAGGAAATATCACCCCATTAATATACATACATAGGTACAACATGATGAACAGCACTTCAGTGATAGATGGATTTTTTTCAATGAGAAAAGCGATTTTAGAAAAATGATCTTTTCTGCATAGGTGAAACTTAACTATAAACGTCATAATATTTGGGCTTGACAGAAATTCCATTTCTGAAAAATAAATCCTTCCTCACATTTTTTCTTCCACTCACAAAGACACACACACAAAATCAGAAGGAAGGTTCATAATCCTCCCTCACCCCAAAAGGCTGTTTCATACACGGCGGCAGGTCACACACACAGGCAGGTCACACACACACACACACACACACACACACACACACACACACACACACACACACACACACACACACACACACACACACAGGTCCATTTCTGCCCAAACAACACAGCACTCACACATTGCAGTGACTTTGCATCGAAACAACCAAAGATCCAGGCTTTTCAAACTGTGCCCATGCAGATGCTTTTATCCAGAGACTTTGACAGCTCGTAATTTTACAGTTTATCCATTCTCCCAGCGGGACATTTACTGAAGCAACTAAGGTTAAGTACTATGCCTAAGACAAAATGCTTTCTCTCCTGGGACATTCAAACTGTCAGCTGCAGGTCTGTACCTTTACAATTACGCTGCAACCTAATCCCTGACAGACACCACGAGCCACATCAACGGGAAACTGACTGCATCTCTCTCTCCCATTGAGGCCCCAAGAGCAGGCGGTGCATTTACTAACCCCATTTACTCCTGTTTCAGGTCAGACCGCAGCACATACTGGATACCGTTCCACAGTGGCTCACATGCCTACACTTGGTATCCAGCCTGACCGTACAGAGTAAAACAATATCACATTAATTCCTTGTGGGTGGGAGCAAGGAAAGATGTTGGATACTGTAGTGAGCCTGAGAAAGGTGTACCGAAGCAGGCGAGTCAGTGGGACGCATTTCCTGGTTTATTAGAAACAGGAATATAAAAACAGGAGGAGACAGGGTTAGATGTCAACCCCAATATTAAACTCGTTGGGTAGAAGAATGAGGATGTTGGAGCCAGGGAGTGAGACAAGAAGAATAGGGGCAGCTAAAGACAGCCCAGGAGGGGTGCAAAGGGGTTCAGAGGGAGAGGGGTGGGCTTTGCTCCCTTTATTGTCCAGAAAAATTTCAACCCCCCCTTCATCCTTAGATTTTCCCCTCACAGTGTAAACAGGACTAAAGAAACGAGATGGTCGAATCAGAAGTGACAGCAGCAAAGCCTTCCACGGCTGGTAAGCCAATCAGTGCATGATCTCCAAAGAGCCTGTGGAGCTGTTTAACATACCAACGCACGAGGGCGGGTCCAAAAGCCACCCTCTAGCCACTCTCCCTGGTCCAAACATCAGTACTGGTAGAACAGAACACAACCACATCACCTCTGAATTATCAATCAATTTGTTGACTACTTTTTTTTTTTTTTAATCTTGTAACAAAACCTGACAGGGCTTGAGACAGGTTGGAGGTATATAAAGTCAGTGCCTCTTTGGTTGGACTGCTGAAGTCAACTGAGAGGTGCTCACGGACACCTGCTCCAGGTCTATCATAGTCAGAGACCTTCCAGCACTGCTCTTCAGCTCTAACATAGTTGTTACCATGGCAGAAGAGTGAGCTTTGACGAAGACCACGAAATCCACAAAAACAAGGGGTTCAACAATCCCTCATTAAAATAGAACTCAGCAACAAAGCGTTATTCTCACAATCCCCAGGAGGTAAAATTACTGCAGCGTTCAGCAGGGACCTTAACCTGAACTGAAAAAAAAAAATTAAGGGTTAAATTAGCGCAAATCATTTCAGATGGAGGCATTGGACGTGTACCGCATATAATGCAAAATATGCTCAAGCTACATTGCTGTTCCCACTGTAAATAAGGCTCATGCAGGTCAGACACACACCTCTACAACATCACGCCGGTCTCAGTTTGCCTTGTAAAACGATCATCTCATTCTAGGCTGAGGGTTTGAAACTTCACATGAACTGACTGGCACAAACAACGAAAATGTCATTAACGTTTCTCCTGACAGAAGCACCCATGTAAGCCCAGTGCAGGCAGAAACAAACCAGGAGGAAGCAACCATCGGTGAATTAGCCGTGCCCTCAGGTAGAAGGACCTGCATCTCATTTCACAGTCCCCAGCGTCACAACCCAGCGCCATGGCAACACCGGCTATTAGTCTCCATGATTGCACACTGTCGTCCATTTGGTGCTCCAGTATTGTCAACAAGACCCTCTGCAGTCTGGCAGCTGTAAAAATGTGGACGAACTGCCACTGCTTTTTATATACAAATTTTCTGTGGTTCAGTCCTCTGGGGGGCGCTGGAGGAAGGCGGAATAAACGAAGGCTACCGCAATTAAACATTAAAAGAAATTAAAGTGGAATTAAATCTCACGTCATATATCACAGAGCACTGTGAAAAAGACACAGAACATATTAGCACAAAACACGATATTATATCCAGTATACTTAAAATAGCAATAATGATATAATTAAAATTAGTTGTATCTGTGAGAATAATAATAGTCTTTATAAATTTCACGCAGACAGGCTGATTCAAAACACATTAATCCGCAAACAATGTCTGCATGTTTTAGGGGAATATGTACAAAGACACACACGCTTAAACCGTAGCCTTTTTTCTTCATCAAACTGGCCTGATCAGTTCAGTAGATATTTCAGTAGACTAGTTTTGCACAAGTTAGTGCACTAAATTATTTCAAAAGGATTTCAGAATCCGATTCCAGAAGCACTCTCTCATTCAGTCCCAAAGCTCTTATTGGAATGTTAAAAAAGCTACAAATGGGTACATAACACCATTACTAGGCTTGGTACATCACTGAACAAAGCAAACAAAAGAACAGATGAAAGAAATCCATTAAAGTAGCTGAGAAAGTCAATGTCAAAGTCCATTGGAAAGTTGTGGTGCTCTTATGCTGAATAGATTTAATCTAGATTTGGAAAAGATGCCTCTATTACCATTCCTCAGAGAATCCATGTCACAGACCCCACCCCCAGAGGCAGACAATGGTCAAGTCGGGGGTCGGCAACCTGCCTAAGGTCACCAGCTGAAATAGGCAACTGAAAAGCGGGCACCACAATGGTGTGTAGGCGGAGGGCAGGGACAGTGGGCAAAGCCCACCGAGCCAAAATAAAGACTTCCAGGCAGCCTGAGTTCCCAGGGTGTTAGTCAAGCATGGAAAGCCTGGCAAAGTGCACCGACGGGGGGGCAATCAGGGTGGCAGAGGAAAAAGAAAAGGAATAGCTCAAAAACTTTATTACAAGCAAAACTGCAGTAATTAAAAATTCTGTATCCACTGTCAAGAAGCTGGTGTGCTAGGAAAGGCCATCGTGGCAACACAAAAATTACGGATGATAAAGGGTGCCACACAAAATTCGAGGACCAAATGCCATTCACATTTACCAGAGTACACAGAATCACCAACCTTTCAGAATATTCGGAATTCAGATTTCCGAAGAATTCTACTTCAAACAGAATCCCATCTCCATGGTCAAGATAACCATTCAGCTGGTCCTCACAAAAGCCTTCCCTCTGAACTCTGTCTTTGAGTCCCCCTCATATCCAACTTTGTACACCTCCCCCCCCTTGATTTGAGTAACAAGGAAAACAACCAAATGAGAAGAAACAAGAAAGAACGAAAAGCAAAAAGCTGGTGCAAACCCAGCAGTAGCACCTGTCCTTCAGCAAAAAGACTGAATGAACGCATCGCCACTTTGGCGTATGCAAGCTGTGATCGATAGGCACTTGTACCACAAACCTGCTTCTCCGTGCACTATAAGTAGTGAAGAACATGTACACAGAACGTGTGGATGAAGGAAACGACAGAGCCACACAAATATGTGTGAACGTTCCACAAAGGTCCACATACCGAGTCCTCCACAACTTAACCTAACATCAGTTGAGCTTCCCTTCAGACATTGAGTTCAGTGAGGGCGAGCGGAACAGCACCATTTCCACCGCCACACAGCAGGGTCAGCAGGAGGCACCAAAGATACTCACGAAAGCCGGTCTTGCGGTGGCCATGTCTGCAAGATCCTCAGGCAGGGGAGCGGCTAGGGCTTCGGAGGAGTCTCCTCGCTCCCCTCACCCACTACGGCAACCCTCCCACATGGCGCACTGAGCTGCCCAGCAAACACGAGGCGGCCCCCCGGTCCCCCACGCCGTCACATCCGGACGGACCCGGGAGCATGGTGGGGCCCACATTAGCAAGTCATGAGCTGGCTTTGTGTCCAGTCCGGGTCTCATGCAATGCAAATGTCCTCTCCCCAAGACGCAAAGCATGGCCCGTGTGTGCGTGAGAGAGAGAGAGAGAGAGAGAGAGAGAGAGAGAGAGAGAGAGA
>JABJVR010047017.1:0-28594 GCA_025773905.1 Chitala chitala
GAAGCTCTCCGTGTGTGCGTGTGGTGTAATGAAGCTCTCCGTGTGTGCGTGTGGTGTAATGAAGCTCTCCGTGTGTGTGTGTGGTGTAATGAAGCTCTCCGTGTGTGCATGTGGTATAATGAAGCTCTCCATGTGTGCATGTGGTGTAATGAAGCTCTCCATGTGGTGTAATGAAGCTCTCCATGTGGGCATGTGGTGTAATGAAGCTCTCCATGTGGTGTAATGAAGCTCTCCATGTGTGTGTGGTGTAATGAAGCTCTCCATGTGGTGTAATGAAGCTCTCCATGTGTGCGTGTGGTGTAATGAAGCTCTCCATGTGGTGTAATGAAGCTCTCCGTGTGTGCGTGTGGTGTAATGAAGCTCTACGTGTGTGTTGTAATGTGGGTTGTCCCCAGCCTGCTCATTGTCGCAACTGTCAAAGGAACAAAACAAAACCCCATCTTGTCTTCAGGTTTTTGACTGGCTATCTCACCCCTCTCCCACACACACACACACACACACACACACACACACACACACACGCGCTGAAGTGACGCAACTCCACACTCATTTCCTGTTAAAGACGGTGAGATTTTCCATTCTAAACAAGCTAAATTTGGATTCCCAAGACCTCTGTGTGAAGAATGCATACTTTGACATGCTGTCAGTTGCTCCTGATACTTACTTCTCTGCAACCCATCCACTCAACCCAAGTAAGACAAGTAAGACGCACAGTTTCATTTGCAGTGTTCATTGTGAAGACCACCTCCCCTCCATGTTCTCCAGATCCTTCAATCATACTCCCCAGGCAATGCATTCCTCAGTGTATAAATAAACTGGCAGCTTCTTTCCTTTAAAACAGCCCGTTTTTGAGCAATGCTGGGCCCTTTCTGCGTTCTTCTGTGCCTTACTCATAAGATCTTCTGGGCTTCTCAATGGCTTCCATGGGAGGAGGCTCTTCTCTGGCAAGTTCTACTGACACCGGGTTAAAATTGCCGACCTCAGGAATGTTGTGCAGTGATACATTGACTCTTTTCAACAAGAATCTAAATATTTTTTCACATAAGTTCTCTCCTTCTGTGAGATTTCAAACAAAACTGTACTGTTAGACAGTGGCTCTCTTCTTATAATGTAATTGATTCTGTGAGGTCGCAAACACAATCCAGCTTTTTCCTGATGCGTGTTCATTTTGCTGCTGCTAACATTACAGATTTTTTAAGCATTTTAGACAGAAGAAGACGGTGTGAAGGTATGTGATGAACATTACATTCGCCATTACAAAGTGTTCATCAAGATGCATTTCCTCAGAGTCTTCTCCTTTATCCCTTTTCCTGTTTAACAAACAACACAATGACATCACTGCTTGTTAATGCGGCCTTTAAAGTGCACTGGGGGGGTGAAACACAATCACACACCCTGCTCTCTGGTTCCAGAGCCTTGCTAAGGCTCACCCATCTGGCTTGTGGAAATAGACCCCTGTAAGTGTTCCGTTGGTGACTGAGCTGTTGGATGATGTTGGATTAAGCCCAGGACTGCTTGTCAAGACCAGGATGGACAAGTGTAGCACCAGAGTGTGTCAGTAGTTACATCTCAGAAACCGGCATGATGGACGGAGGAGGCAGCAGAGATGTCCTGGATAGAGATTCAGTGCTCTTTGCCATGTCCTTTGTTTGGGCTCAGTAGGAGTGACGTAATCCTGAAGGCTCAGCTGGCCTTCGGTGTACTGCTTCCAACCCCCTCAAAGGCTGATGCTACTTGCTTATTATTCCTTTTTTTGGGGGGAGGGGGCTGATTTATTTGCCTCTAGGGTCCCATCAGTCCCCGATTGCTCACCACCAGGGACCATGTGGCTGAAGTTTTGTCTGGGAATGCCAATTTAAAGAACGCCTGAGGAGTTTAATGAATATTGTTTTTGTGTCAAAGAGAATGGTGTAGGGTTGTGTAATGATACACATCACAGGAGTTAATTTTGCACAATGTGTCGGCCTGTTTCTGTGGTATATTAACATACTTTGTAGAAATGTGTTTACATGTTCCATGTAATTTAGCTATACCAGATTTTGATTTACAATTAGACTAGTGTGGCTAAGAACTGTGTGTCCTGTGTTTAATTTGATCTCCGGGCCTTTCTGCTTGGCACCATATGGTGTGATTGATAGCAATTCTAACAGCAATTACCAGGATGGAATCTGTCTTAACAGCATGTGGTCGATCTCCAGAGAAGAGGGCGGGGGTTTCTGATGTGAACAGGGAGATGTCTGAAGGTGGATCACAGTATGCTCATGGATGTAGCTTTAGAGATGATGTAATCAAGGAACGTTTCTGAAAAGCATGTCACCTTTTTTCAACCTGCTGTGTGGATAATGGCTCCTTCTGTGTTGTGTGTGTTCAATGTTATGCTTGTGGAGAGAAGCTTGCCCCCCTGCCTGCTCGTCCAGCACCAAGAGGAGAGATTACATAAAAGTGTTATTAATAAAACGCTAGTCCCTTGGTGAGCCAGCTCGGAGCTAAAATGAGTTGAGAACCAAAACAGAACATCTGCTGTTACTTTTAGCCACTCATAAGGATATGGAGACTGAAGCAAACTTGGTATCACGTGTCATGATATGTGTTTAAAAATTGTGTATGTTTTTAAAAGGTAAGCTCTAGGCACCCCAAGCCTTCAACATACTTTATTTTGAAAACAAGGTTTTAATTGTCCATAATTTACTCCCTTTCTTTTGTGTATGGTTATTTATTAGATGGATGGATGGATGTTCTTGGATGTTTTCAGTCGTTATATGGATTTGGCATTCTGTAGCATGCTTTTAGCTGGCTGTAAGCGGGCAGTGAGGTTAGCTGTGTCATTCAGCACTGTGATTCCTGTCCCATTTCTGCATGTTCCATTAACACTGCCCACGGAGACAGTGGGACACAACTGTCATATCAGGCAAATGGAGTTAAGTGAGGTGGTGCAGTGCAGCAGAAGAAAAAGACTAAATGCAATTGGTTTAAACGCACACTCCTTCTTCACTAGCATTCACAAGCTTTATGGAGACAGTCTTCCTTATTTTCCAGAATCAGGAAATTAATTCCTAGTTAGATGAGGGTTACCGGTTGTGTTGGCTGCCAGGAAACCAGTCCCTTCAGCTTCCTCCCTCTAACTTCTGCTAGCAGGTGTGGAACACATATGGGTCCTGCATCGTTCACAAACTGACAGTTTGTCTGCTGTTCAAGATGGAACCTGCATTTTTGGAGCTTCTCTCTGTGGACTGGTGAATCCAAGCTGAATCCCTCTCCTGACATTCTCTAGTTGTGTCATTGCTGTTGTAAACCACTAGCTTTCTTTGTCTCTAAAGACTTGGTCCAGCAGAAGAAGCTTAAGAAATCTGGAACTGGTGAGGCTGTTCTTGCAGACCTCAGTTTCCAGTGTTCAACCTCAACTTCATTAAATTTAAGTGTGCAACGATCCTATTAATGTTGGATCCCACTCTCCTTTTGCAGGCTGATTTTATAGTGTTGTGGATAATTAGGCATTTAATGGAGTGGCCCCTCCTACATCCCCCCCACACCCCTCGGCGCGTGCGCAGACACGCACACACACAAGCATGCTGGGATACATCCAGATGGATGATGTCATTTTTTCACTTAATAACAGCTTTGTCAATGAGCCCTTTTCATCGTTAACCTGTTATTATGATGGGAAAAATCTCAGATTACACCCTATACTAGTAGCCAAAACAAGCCAGGAAAAGGTCAGGGAAGGACCCAGCACAAAAAAAAAACATGCATATTGCCGAGAGTAGAATGTGCCTAACGAAGCCATTTCTGAGGGGGAAAGCTGATTTTAATGTGTTGTTTTTTTGTGTTTTTTGGGGCGCTTCTGCCACAGTTCGGTTGCAGATGGCCAGCAGCACCAAGTCGGACTGGACCTCTCTGTCCTTAGCGTTTAGTGTTCCGCTGTGACATGTCTGCTAGATCTTTAGAGTGCTGTGCAGCTGAATGCTCTGTCCTTCCCTAAGGGGACAATTAGAATGCTGCCAGTATGTCCAGTGAGATGGACATCCAAATGTGCTGGCCAGCTCCGTTCTCCTCTGATAGAACATCCGTCTGAAGCCGTACAACTACATACACTACCATGATGAACACGGAGAACCGAACTACAAACTTTGGTTGGGTGGTCTCAAAATGGATTATCCCTGCAGTAACATATGGGGGGGTACTCATATGATTGAATTAAATACACAGCATAATAAAATAATGTTTTTGTAATCATCAGTCCAAGCTGTTGCAGTGTCCCTGAGCTGTTTAAACCAGAGCGGGTGTTTTCCTGCTGACAGAGAGACCGTGGAGCTGGACGTTTAAATTCCTCAACGTCAGAGTCCTCCGAGCACTCGGCTGACCACAGATGACTAATGAATTTGTGAAATTACCATGTACACACACACACACACACACACACACACACACACACACACACACACACACGCAAATACATGTGCACGTAGGAAATGGACATAGGAACTCGCTTGTAGACTGCAAATTTACTTATATGCAGCAGTAATTACATACAATTCAGTGTTGCTAAGGATTATCACATTGGACTGCAAAAGATGGGAAGGGAACTGAATAGTGACTCTCATTTAAGTGCCCGTCATTTGACCAAAGAAGGAAGGGGAGGGGGCGCAGTGATTTGACCTGACCAGAGGTTAGGCCAATGCCACACAAACAGAAGTGAGGTCAGCTCAGATGATGACTGGTATATCACAATAGCCTGCAGACCAGGGCACATGGGTAACTGACCAAATATGTGCCCCTTGTCCCTTTGTTTTCATACCGAAAAGCAGCCGGTAGCTGATAACACATAATTTTTAGGGGGTGTGTAATTTAAGTGTCGCTCCAATTCCGCTGCCTCACCTCCACCCTACCATTAGTGTCAGTGATCACTAGCAGCCTGTCCGTCAGGGGACCTTTTATGTAAAAAGAAGAGAAACAGATGACTACACTAATGGGGCAGCATCTGTCAGAGGACGTTCGTATCTAGCAGCTCCAAGTTTTGGGACTTACCCGCCAAAAAGTGACAAATGTGTGGACCAGCCACTTGATGGAATCAGATATCAGCTGACCTGAGCAACGTTAACATGGGAAGTTTTGTGCTGCCACTGTTAGACACTGTGACATGTTTGGTTAAATATACACTGGTGACATCGAGCCCTGTCACAAAGGGGGTTTCTGGTGACTCATTTGGTGCGTGACCTACGACTCACTGTGGTACACAGATAACACATACGCTCATGACCTCACTTCACATGTGACGGGGAGCTGGGGGCCTCTCTGGGCCTGTCCTCCACCTCGTGAGTTTTGTTGCAAGGCCCTGGGCATCTTTCTGTCCTGCTTTTCTAGCTCAGAGCATTCCCGCTAATGAGAAACCAAGACTGGAGCTGCCAGTTACGGGCTGTACCCGGGTCCGAAAGCAGCCCACAGTAACTGGAACTCACATTCTCAGTTGCAAAGTGCACCCATTATTACACAGCTGGAGATCGTGTGTGTGTTACACAGCCGGACATCGTGTGTGTGTTACACAGCCGGACATCGTGTGGGTAGGGAGCAGTTTGTCTCAACGGATTTAAACTGCCACATTTAACTGTCAAAAATTGCTTGACCATGAACCGAGCCCCTCTCTCTATCTTCAGTCTCCCAGAGTTTAATTTACCTTCCCAGACAGTGCATTGTCCTGGCAGATCAGGGGGGAGGAGACTAGGCTGTCAGACCGACCAACCTCTGTTACAGATCCCACGGGATGGACGACACACTCAGACTGTCAGCGGGGAAAGGGCACGGGCCCCCCCTCCTCCATATTGTCTCGGATGCAAAGGGAAGGAAATGGAGGCTCATCAGAATCCAAAATTCTTGTTTGAAAGCAGATTGGATTGGAGGCTGTACTGTCCAGGTCAGCTATTGGCTCCTGGTAATGTAGATTTTTTTTTTTGGTCAGAGGTTGGTTGAAGGTGACCTTATGATTAGGGCTTGTGTATTTTTGTGTGGCCCCCATCCACTGCAGGTCAGACCTCAGCTGCAATAAAGTGCTGTACAATCTCTGCATCATGTGACCTTTAAACCCCCTCCCCCTCATACACATATACAAATACAGGTGTCATCCTGAATGTCTGTCTTTCTTGCTTGCACTTATCTCTTTGATCCTGCTCTGGGACATCTTGGTCCAAAGTTAAGGCCACCTTGGCTGTGGTTGTGGTCAGTATCCATCCAAAACCCTGGATTTTTCACTAGCTGTAGGTGCTTCTCTTACCCTCAGCTGTGGGAAAAAAACTAAAATGGGCTTGAGGGAAACCCTTAGCACCATTGGCCTGCTTTCAGATCTCCTGTGGATAACCCTCTTTCCGGCGATGTCGTTCTTAGTGACGCAGTTGCTCAGCTACTGTAACAGATTGGAGTGGAAGGAGACGTCACTGCCCCATTGCACGGACCTGTAAAAGGATATGCTGGGTGCCACTTCACTCCCCAGGAGTAAGAGTTGACATGACATCATGTGCAGTCTGATTTACTTCTCGTGTTGCTGTGAAAAAGAAATGAAAAACAAAAAAAGATGCGCACAGGTTTTTATAAGCAGGATGTGAGCTGAGGCATTCGGGCAGGCTGTTTGCAGCGCATGCCTTGGGCTCTGACCATTCCTTAGAATTTCCTTGACCGCTTCCTACTTCTTTTGTTGCATGCAGCCCTCAAAGAGAAATGTAGTACTTCTGGGCCACCAGCAGGAGGCCCCAGCTCTGCCCTAAACACCGTTCTTCAGCAATTCCTGATTTCTAAGTGCTCATTACATTTACATTTTACTCATTTAGCAGATGCCTTTGTCCAAAGTGACTTAACAATGAATAAGAGTACAAATGCATGTCAAAAACAAGGTCAAACAGTATCAGAATATTTACATTTATTTTTTTAGCAGACACTTTTATTCAGAGCTGCTTACATTTCACGTTACAATGAGCTATGCTGAGAGTTTTACTCAAGGGCACACCTGGTAGCTGGGCTGGGATTCAAACCAGGAGACTTTTGCATCCCAGCCTGATGTCCTACCTACTGAGCCACCAGGGCCATGATGGGCAGTGCTTGTGGCGTATGAATAAATGTTTTCCTTTTAATTTTAGTGAGCATGCCACCCATTCTACCTTTCTACTAGTGCAAAGCTAAAAGCAGGAACTGGTGACGTTTTCCAGTTGACAACTGAGCCGCCAGTCAGAACGTGGAGAAGAAGCCCGACCTCCTCAGCTTTACCTGTGTAAGCTGCATTACGGCAGGCACATCTCTGGTGTCTCCAGGACACCTTATCATAGCGAAGTGATACGGCAGCGTTATCAGCTATACCCGGAGCACAGACGGGATAATCGCTTCACTTGACCCAGCACTTGCGTCGTAGCATCACCGGTACCAAGCTAGCTGAAGACCTTTCTTAATGTTTCCCACATCATCGCCTGGTTTCGGTGCACACGTGCGTGTTCATCTGGGCTGGTGTGTGCATTTTTATGTTAATATATTTTATTTATTAATATTTTTATCAATGACGGGGTCACTAAAGCCGTGTAATTCTCAATCTGTGTGACTGTTGGCTTTAACGCGAGAGCTTGTCCATTTTATCCATAATTGTACAGTATGGTGTCACTTCACAGGTTCGTTTTCATTGTCTGGTATTCTGTTTACAAAGGCACGACCGCAAATGCATCTTAAACCTCCTGTTTTTTAATCTAACCCAAAATCTGCGGGGCACGTCCTCGGGAGCGGGAGGCGTCTGAGGGTGGATGGGCGGCCGCTTGCCGGCCCCTAAGGTGGCCGCATATTTGTGTGGTGAGTAAGGAATGCGGTTGCATGCCTTACACGTTAGCTACGAGCGCTGAGTCCGCCCCAGTGGCTTGGTGAGCTCACTCCCTCTGAGTGGCGGAGCTGTGCGGAGAGAGAGAGCGAGGGAGAGGAGAGCGAGGGAGAGGAGAGCGAGGGAGAGGAGAGCGAGGGAGAGGAGAGCGAGGGAGAGGAGAGCGAGCGCGCTACAACAATAGCAAGCAGCACTTCTGACTAGAGAAACGCAGACACACGGAAGGAGGAGTCAGTCTTGCCGTAGCAGGCAACTGCTAAAGACACCCTGCTGGCCACCATCCCGCGTTGCTGACACCCCAGCCGGGAGGCTGCTCGTGTTTTCCCCTTACCCGTCAGTTCAGCTCGAGCAGGGGAGGCTTCTTTCCTGGATTTAGCTTTTGTAAGAAAACAGCCATAAGCGGTGTGGAGTAGCGGCTGTGCCCCGCGCGCGCCTTCCCTATGGACGTCGTCGTTGCCGGACCACAGAAGCACCCGTGGCCCAAGATGCACGACAGCGAGAGGAAGCTGAAGATCAGGGTCCGCAGGATGAAGGAGGGTCGGGACCTCCGAGGTGTGTAGCAGAGGAGGGCGGGGAGGGTGCACAGCACAGACAGCTCTTATTCCAGCCGGTGCACGCGAGCTGTCAGCGCATAGCCATTGAGATGTAAAAGAGGCACAAAAGCCTTTTCTCTGTCTCCTCTCCCTCTCCCTCTTTCTCTTTCTTTCTTTCTTTCTTTCTTTCCTGCTTTGAGTCCCAGTTACTTTTTCAGCTCCTTTTTAGGGGTTGATTGCCATCTGTCCCTTAATTGTGCTTTTGTGTCCACACATGTATGCATGCATGTGTGGGTGTGTTTAAACATGTGTATGTGTGTGCGTGTGCTCGGGACAATCCCACACGCTCACTACTGTCTTGCCCGCATGGGCTTCTCTCATCTGCTCGTCTTTGTTACATTTCTTTTTTTTTCTTTGGAGTTGGGGGTGCTGCTTGTGAACGCCACTCACCCTAGGGGGGGTGGGTGCACACAAAGTGGGGAGAGTATGGGGGAACACAAGTCTTTCACTCATACCCAAAGCACATACGGTGGCAGGAGCGGGTGTTCCTGAACTGCCCTTGCATGTGCAGATGAGGAAAAGGTAACGAGTACATTTTAAGCTTGGCACTTTTTATCTTTATAGACCTTTCAGTTCTAGTGAACAGGGAGGATAGCAGAGGTCAGTGGCATGAACAGAATCATGTGTTGAGTACACATGATGTAAGAGGTGTAAGGGCCATGACATGGGAGTGTAATATGGGCCTGCACAGGAACCCCGTGTTCTGGAAGCAGGCGCTCATGGTGTCAGAATTTCCAGTGCACGGTCCTTACAGCGACGCAGCAGTTGTCCTGCTGCACGTGCCCGCAGTAGAAAGCTCTCTGCTGTTTTCACATTTGGTGTTGACAGGTAAACCTGCTGGCTTTCCACTTGCTTCTGAAAAAGGTCTATAAAAAGACAGTTTTCATCACTGGGTAAAAATAGAATTGGAGTAAACACGGCCGTCTGTTTTGAGGCAGCATGCCTCTCCGGTTTACCTGTCTGCTCGAGGTCCAGCACGGTTCTCCCTGATGCTGAGGGTGCGCAGAACCCTACCGATGTCTGATGTGTGAATCACAGTAAGCCACTTGTGGGTGAGGGGCTCGTTGCACTTGGCACAGCAGATATTAGGGGAGGAGGACAGAAGTGATTCCTGCTGTCCCTGTCCTTTGTGGGGCAGGTATCTGTGTGTGATGATGTCACTGTGATCCCTTTGGGCATAATGGGGGTTGGGCAGATTGAAATGCTAATTGTCCCCTTAGAGAGGATAAGGGTAGGGAGAGGGTTGTGTGTGGGGGGAGGGGGTGCTGCTGGCAGGGCAGATGTCCATGATGTGATGCCTTATGTGTTTGATGAGGAAGGGGGTACTGATCAGTCCCTCCAGGGAGGTAGGGGGTGGGTAATGGGTGAAAGCTAGATTTGTGTGTGCCTTTTTCTAAAACCGATTTTTCCTAGCCCATCCCTGCACAGAGGCCTCCAAACACGCAACATGCTGCACAGCTAAGCTGCTGCCGTATGCTGCTGTCACAAAAGGACAAGGCGTCTGTGTCGTGCCCCCGGGAGTGCCGTGATTGGCTTGACATCACAGGTTGCCTTGTGCTGCGTGAAGCACCCACGAATTCAGACACCAGCTCTGGCACATTAGCTGAGAGCAAAGCCGGCTGTCATTAATACTACACGTTCTGCGCTTTCAGACGTGCCCTTCCGGTGCATGGCACACAAAAGCTGGGGCTATTAACAGGAAAAGTTGGCATGAATTTGATGGAGGTAAATAACGTATTAATAAGACTTGGGCTGGTTGGCTCTCTAGGCAGAAGTGGGTCTCTGATGGCAGAGCCAAGTGAGGACTGTGGCCTTGGGGAACGCGCACAAAAAGCCGTTACATAAGGACTGGTGGGGCTTTGAAAAGGAGAGCAAAGAAAAAAATGTGGCCTCTTTGGCATACTGTCCTTATTCTCAGCAGGGTTAAGAGGGCCCTTAATCCTCCCGCTTTCACCCAGTACTCCCTGCACAGATGAGGTTGGCTGGCGACCCCTGGCACGGGACAACCCAGAGCACAGCTTCAACTCTTGTAGCTCACTGTCACACATAAACATACCACCACCATCCTCACAACAGGCTTCACAAAGCTAGCGTTAGTGTTCTGTGTTGTAATAATCAAGCACACACAATGGTGGAACACAAGTGTTAGGCTCATACACAAGCCACCATCTGCTGATTTAAAAAAGCATCACATTTCTTTGTGCAACTGTGTCTGTGTGCATGTGTGTAAGAGTGATGTGAGCGCCTGTTTGCACAATCCTGCGCGCATGTGTGAGCGTGCACACACGCTGGCATGAGCCTGTGTGTGTACGTGAGCCTGAATGTGCATGTGCCCCAGTGCGAGAGCGTGTGTGTGTGTGTGTGTGTGTGTGTGTGTGTGTGTGTGTGTGTGTGCGCGCGTGCAGGGCTCAGGTGCTGTCTGACATGCTTTGCTGCCCCTGCTTTGTAATGATTGTACCTTGGGGGCTGTGCTCCTTGCCGTAGGAAGGTTTTCATTCTTTTTTCATTGGTGTAGTAATGAGAGTCTCCAGCAGAGGGTACTCTACGTGGACATCGTTACACCAGGGTGCACCGTCTTTATTGTACATTTTGTACAGAATGCGTCTTCTACCCAATGGCATGCTTTAATGATGACAGGACTTGTTAGGTATGTTTTCTCTTTAAAAACTTATTTTCTGTACTCCATGATTAAGTGAGAGGGAGGTCATCCGTCCCCAGCAAAGCCTGCGGCTTGCTAGTCCTCCGTATTTAGCTGCAGGAGCTGACTGGCGTCCTGGAGGCAATTGGGCATTTACACTGGATAATTTCATTTTGGAGTGCACCACCCTCCCTCTCTGTCCAAAGGGGGTTTTCAGACCAAGTGACTGTGGGAGAGTGGAAGACTCTCAGCTGACTGTGCTCTCATAGACTACTGGACCATAATGCTTGAATGCAGTCATGAGGATGTAGGTCAGAAAAAACACAAGGGAAAAGCCGTACATTCCCTGCATGCAGTCCGCCTCTCTCTGTCCTCTGCTCTCAGGGGCTGCGTGTCTGCTGAGGGCACGCTGGCACACCAGGGGATGGGCACAGCTTTCTCTCTCTTAGCCCATCTCAGGGACACGCCAGGTCCAGTGATGTCAACATGTGTGACAGTGGACAGAAGCAGCGTGTCTCATACTGGGACTAATTGACTCAAAGCTCCTATGGCTCTTCTGTTGGGATTAGTGCTGCTGTTGTCCTGACAACGCAAACCCAGCCTCACTGTCCCCCCCTCCCCACCTTTCTGTCTATCTGCTCCACCGTGCCCCAAATGGTGATGTCATTGAGCTGTGCAGCCAAGCAGAGGTAAAACCTGTGTGAATTCGGGGGGGTCGTATGGCTACATATGGTGGCTGAACTTTCATAGTGCGTGTCAGCATGTGCTTTATGCAGGGAGCAGGCAGCTGCTGAATGGAGGGTGCGACTCAGCAGGCAGAAAAGGCCGGCTCTCACTAGACTGTGGAGGAGATGATGTCATCCCGCTCAGCCGTTGCCATTAATAGCTGGAAACAGACAGCCGTTCACCATTGAACTTAAAGGGCCAGTAACCAGAAATGGCAAGTAGACCTAGATGTAATTGTGCAAGAACTGGCTCAGTGTCAATGCAGTTACACCTCAGTGCTTCAGAGTTACTCTTTTACATTGACCTACTGGACTTTATGTGTGCCAGCAGAAATGAGGCAAGCAGCATATCAGTGAGTGTCTGAAGTCATCAGCTCCGTTAGCTGTGATACTGACCCGGTTAAACAACTGCTGCTTTGTTCCACTACAGCCTTGTCAGTGTGTTGGAGGCACGTGTGCTGAAGTCCTTGCAGGCAACCCTTTTTTCCTTGTTCTCTTGTGCAAACTGCAGCACCACGGATGCTGTGATGGATGCCTGCCAGCTGTGTGTTCACACCCTCTTCATGCTTAGCAGAACCATTCTGGGGCTTGTGATGTGCATGAGGAGTAGAATCATGTAGGAAATGAGCATGTGTCGGTAAGCGGCAAGCTTGGAGTCAGACAGAACCTGGGGGAGGCGGGGCGTTGGGCTGCCCCCCTGGGGCCCCGCCTTTGTGCATGCCGACAGACGCAGAAGCAGACTGCGCAGTTGGGAGCTGACGGAGGGCAGAGGGGCAAAAAGAGGCAGAAAGAAACACGGGCGTAGCACAGGCACGGATTTATCACAGACCCTTCCCCTTTCTCCCAGGTCTTTTATTTCTAGACCTTTTATTGTTTTGCTTGGCCTTCCCCACCCACCAGTAATCTTCAGCATTTTCCTCTCTCTTTGTCAACATCAGACCCCTGTAGAGCTCCTCTGTCACCAAACACACCATGGACCAGCTGCCGTCTCTTTTCATGAGGCACGTGCTGTCCAAGGTGGAACTGTGAGCCGGGGTGATGTCACCTGTTCTGCTGCCAGCCTTACTTGGAAGAAGGCTAATGTGTCCCGGACAGTGAAGCTGATTTGTGATCAGGCTCAATGTCCGCCTCCTTCACTTGTCATCATACTTCACGAGTGTAACTCCCCCACATTTTCTCAAATGAAAAAATGATGCCTTATACTTTGCAACCCTTTGTATTTCTTGTATGTGTTGTCCTTGTGTTATTTCTATTCTCATATTTCAGCATTGTTACGTGCTTTTGAACATTTCTCTTCCTCCCATGTTTGCAAGCACGTTTGTATTAATTGTTAGCTTATTCTGGCTCCGAGTTTTTGGTGTATCTCAGGGTGACGGAAATACTGTTGAGTGCTGAGTGTGTGGAAGTGGAAGCCATGATGTGGGGCGTGGTGGGGTTCCTGTGTGGTGCTTGCAGTTTTGGTCAGCGGCCCCTGGGGAGGTGTAGCACCTGTGGCTGGCCTCATTCCCTCGCCCTGATGCAATTGTCAAGGAGAGGAGATGAGGTCATCCAGGAAGGGGAGCCGGCTGGAGGCAGACGCTGAAACCAGATCCATTGCTCTCTTAAGGGGCAAGTGGTCTGCTCTTGGGTCTGTCCAGCTGGAAAGCAGCCCTTCTTTATACTTTAACTTTTGGATTTACTGAATCTGGAAAGTGTAGGAAAAGGAATGTTGGACTTTTTTGGGGGGGCAGTTGCATATAGATAAAAGGTCAAGGATTTCAGAGAGCAAGAATATCTACGGAGTGCTGTAGTGCATTGAGTTGCAGCTCTCTTGGCCTAATGCGTACATGTGAAGTGCCGTGGATCAGGAGTACCTCATATTCTCCTCTCATGCATGCTGTCTTCTCTCTTATGACAAGATCTTTGGCTTCCCTGGGATTCTGACACTGCCTGCACTTCAGATTCAGTGGAGAAACAGCTTTGAGTCCTAGCAATGTCTCTGATGCTCAAATGGTTTGGTCGCTAGCTTTAACAAGTGGCTGTTTGCTGCTTGGCGATTTCCATGTCTGTGTCTGTCAGTGTTTGACCTGTGACTTACGTGTGTTTGTGTCTTGCTTTACAGGGGGGTTTGCAGCCTTCTCATCCTGCTTCCCTGGCCTATGTGAAGGAAAGCCAGCTAGCATTCTGCCCATGAGCCTGTCCCAGCCCTGCCTGCCTGTGGCCAATGTTGGCCCTACACGCATCCTTCCCCACCTCTACCTGGGCTCCCAGAGGGATGTGCTCAACAAGGTGAGAGCAAGGGAAACGGGTCGTTAACCTGTTAGCATTTTTCACGTGCCTGCCTAACGGTCTGAGACTCTATCTGAAATCATATTGCTTCAGGCTTCAGTTCTCCAGCACAGGTTTTAAAAGAACCTGTCACTCAGTCCCAGTCAGAGGCAGGGGCAGCCAGTTACTCCACTGAGTTAGGCCACCTCAGTTCAGCCAGCTCACCGTCTACATACACCTTCACATGCATTGCTGGTTACCATCTGGAACCGAACTGCCAGTGGTGCCCAGTGACTTCACCACAGATACTCCCTTCAAAAGCATATAATTAGTTGCCTGGTGGGTGGGGGTGTGGAAAATATGACCAGGTTGTAAGTGGGGGATGCTGGAAGTGTTTAGAAGCACACCGTGGCACAGAAAACCTGCAGGGAATCTGCCCTCTGGCTCCAACCCTGTTTCTTCTTCGGTTTAATCTCCCCCTTCTCCATTCCTCCCAGGCCTTTGTCTCACTTTCATGCGGTGTGTTATTAATTACGAAGTTGGATCCAACCCAGCCATTGTTACTAAATTAGACGAGCCCAGGTCCCTAACACGTTTTAATGAAGATACAGGAACACAGCAGTGTGTGGGTGTCTAAGTATTCTTCTGTGAAACAAGCAGACGCTCTTCTGAGCCCTGTTATGTGCTAAATCGTCAGAGGAAATTAAATTTCTTTTCTGGGGAATTCACTAAGAATGCTGCTGTAACCACGGCAGCATTTTAAAGGTACTCGCACTAAAACTTG
This sequence comes from Chitala chitala, assembly GCA_025773905.1. Taxonomy (NCBI): domain Eukaryota; kingdom Metazoa; phylum Chordata; class Actinopteri; order Osteoglossiformes; family Notopteridae; genus Chitala; species Chitala chitala. Next base: position 14,828 of record JABJVR010047017.1, read on the forward strand.
CATTTACTCCCACCCGTTGCATTCTTCTGTTGGCCTGTCTGGGTCTGCAGACATTTCACTGCACGAGGGATCCAGTTTGTTTGGCTTGAGTTCCATGACTTTGATTTGGCCAGAGAATTTTCTCCTGTGTTCATCCACAGGAAAAATCCCGCCTCACTGATGTCACTCCTGAATTTGTCAGAGTGCTGCATGCCACTGTTTCCTGTTCTTGCATATTTGACACTCCCAATGTTATCTCAGTTGTGTAAAAAAACACATTATCAGCAGTTAAGAAAATCAGCTCCTTCTGAGATTTGAAACGTTTTGAAACGGAAAAACCTCTGGAATATTGCCGTTGTTTGTCCCGTCACAAGTCCTTGCTGTACTGAGTTGAGATCTTGCTGTTTAACCTCAGGACCTGATGGCTCAGAATGGAATCACTTATGTGCTGAATGCCAGTAACACCTGCCCCAAGCCAGATTTCATCTGCGACAGTCACTTCATGCGCATCCCTGTCAACGATAACTACTGTGAGAAGTTGCTGCCCTGGTTGGATAAGACGAACGACTTCATTGGTAAGATTACCGTGGGTCTGGACCATTCTCTGTCTATTGTGTATCTGAACGTGTTTTGAGGACCTTAGGATGTGGCAGAAATGGCCTGGTAATTCCTATTCCTGTGGGACTCTAGCAGGAAGCCGTTCTGATAGGGGGGTTCTCCTGTTCAGGCCTTGGTGATGTGTTATGAATCTGCCTTTTTGTTTTCCCACTTTTTGTAGACAAAGCCAAGGTATCCAACTGCCGAGTGATTGTCCACTGTCTGGCAGGAATCTCCAGGTCCGCTACAATTGCTATTGCTTATATCATGAAGACAATGGGTCTTTCATCAGATGATGCTTACAGGTAGGGACCTCCTAGACATGTTTAGAGTTTTTATAATTACTGAATGCCTGTTTAAACGTGCGTTCGAGTTTAATGATGTTTGATGTTCATGTACAATGATGTTCAATGCATTGACCTTAAAATATGATAGTAATTATGCTTGTGCTGCCCTGTCTTTCTAGGTTTGTGAAAGACCGCCGACCATCCATCTCGCCCAACTTCAACTTCTTGGGTCAGCTGCTTGAGTTTGAGAAGGGCCTAAAGCTACTGAAGGCTCTATCTTCAGGTCCTGGGAAGGTTCTGGCTGAGAGACCAGAGGAAGAGCTTGAGTCTAAGGACAGGGGGGCTAATGGTGTGATTCCAGGTCCCGAAAATGGACACTTGGAGAGGGAAGCAGAGACTCCAGAGTCCAAGATGACCTCTCCCACATCACTGCAGCAAGGCTTCAATGGCCTCCACCTGTCAGCTGAGCGCATCCTGGACACCAACCGCCTCAAGCGATCATTCTCTCTAGACATTAAGTCAGTATACACTCCCAGCTCCAGTCCCCAGGTTCCCCCCACCCTTGCTGTCACCCCTGTGGACTCAGAGGATGTCCCAAAGCTTTGCAAGCTGGACAGCCCCAGCAGCTCTAATGGCATTTGCCAGTTCTCCCCGGTAGCTGATAGTCCTGGTTCTGCTGAGTCGCCTGTGGGTGTGGAGTCCCGGCCCAGGCAGCGACGACGGGGCAAAAACAACAGTACCACAGGCACGTCGCCAGCACATTCTTCTGGACTGAGCTTCGGACACAGTGCACCCATGCACAAGAGCCCCAGCTTAGATGAGAACTTGAAGGCCTCCCTGCTTCTGAGCCTCCCCAGCCTGCCAGCCACGGGCTCGGGTGCAGCCTGGACCAAGCACAGGGAACCGGCACAGGCAACCACTCCCGACACGCCTACTGGGGACGCTCCCTGGTTTTTCAGTGGGGACACCCCAACAGGTAGCACAGGGTCTATGTGCTTTGGCAGCAGTCCAGCGTACGTGGCTTTCGGGTGTAACGGACTGGCGGGCGGCTGTGAGGCAGTGCGTCTGCGTGATAAACCCTCCGATGCTCACAGCGGGCGGGGCAGCTGGCATGAGGATGCCACTCCTGCCAGCGCCGGCTCTGCTGCCGCTGACAACCAGTTCAAACGGCGGAGCTGCCAGATGGAGTTTGAGGAGAGCATGGCCGAAACACGTTCCCGCGAAGAGCTGGGCAAGATCGGCAAACAGTCTAGCTTCTCCGGCAGCATGGAGATCATTGAGGTGTCCTGACCCAAGGTGTGGGGACACAACAGACTGTATGGGGTGGGATGGGGCGAAGAACGTTAATTTATAATACTGACCTGTTTTTGTTTTGGTTTGAATCTATGACTGTTTCAGAGAGACAGACGTACCGCAAAGCCCTCTGTCTCCAAGCGTGCCTGGACTTTGAGAAGGAAGACAACAAGCATGGCGTCATCTTTAGCACAAAGACACTGCATGGCAGTCTGTCACTGAGGCCCCTGGCTAACCCTGCATGCTACAAATCAATGCAACGTCACAGCACACCTTCTTCAGGGAAATCCTTAGTGCTCCGTGGAGTTCCCCTGCCTGGGACGGCATGTTGTTTCAGTGTGTCTGCTTCTTCAGCCTCCAAGGTGCGGAGAAGGAAACCCGGCTCCTGTCCGGCTTTGGCGTGACTGTCATAGTGTGGCGTTGTAAAGGGCAGGGCTCTTTGAGGTACTTCAGAAGTGAAGGTTTGAGGTGGGCAGAGCCTCCTCACCTCATGCCTGCTAATCAGCAATGAAGGAGTGGTCAGCTACAAAGTCATGCAGGACCGTGCTAAGCACAGAACACAGGTACAGGGCAGGCCTGGGGCAGAGGGAGGCTAAAGGGGTTACACCGACAGTGCCCCCCCATGCGACTTTCAGTGTTAGCAGTTAGCGACGCAGCCGGGAGATTTCGGTTGCGAATGCGTCTCCTGTGATTTAGCTGGGCAGTACAGCAACGGTGCATGATCCAATTAGCGGTAAGATGTTCAGCTGTTCACTGAGCATGCAGAGAGGCTGGCTACCAACAGACAAGCTGTGTCCAAACAGTACTAAGCTTTATATTCATATATACATACTGTACCTGAAAATATATATAAATATATTAAAATTTTACTGCAATTTTAATGGGCAATTTTAATATTTTAATTGTTTTATTTATTGTATCAGTTCATTCTGGCAATGAGAAACGATGGTGTTTGTGGACTTTTTTTCTTGCACCTTTATTGTATTTGTAAAATGAAACACACACAGATACATACATACACACACACACACACACACACACAATGTAAGCAATATAAGGCGACTCCATCTTTCTCTTCCTCATCACCAATAGAGAAAGAGATCTTGGGGATTTATTGGACAAACAATGTCTTTGTTCTGCTCTGTTGAGCAAAGTGTGTGTGGGGTGATATGTCCTGAAGTCCCAAAGATAGTTTGTCCCCATGGTACTCCTGGCAGCAAGTGCGCAGCGTCCTTCACTTTGTTTCGCAGACTTTGGGGTCTGTGTGGTCTGCAGATTGTCTTAAACGCCTGGTAATCAGGTTACACACAGCTAAATACATTTAAACTGTGTTTACAGAACATCACATACCAACAGATGAGTGGGAGAGTATACAGTTATTTTAATCCTTTAATTTTGACTTGTATTTATGAATTGTATTTATTTTAGAATCGCTACTTTGGAGAGTGCGATAATGGGATTGCACCAGAGGAGAAGACACAAGTGTTTACACACTCCACCTTTGCAGGGCAGTTGTGAGGCTGCTGGTCAAATGGCAGACGGTTGTAGCCTGGTGTCTTTTGTGCTGTCAGTGTGTACTTGCCTGTCATGTTCACGCTTTGGTTATCGCACAAGACTCGGACAAACATGCAAAAGGTTTTAGCTGCAGGGTATAATCCAGCATACTTACTTAACCTAGTTATCTGGTAAACCCACAGGTGTTCGCATTCATCTGCAGCACTGTTTAGCTGGGAGTGGATCCATGAATCATACAGCATAGTCCCTTGTCTGGACCTTCCAAGGAAATGCACAAAAAATGAAGTGTGAGTAACTTGTGTTATGCTTAGGAGATGTCCTACAGCAAACCTGTCCACAGGTACGGGGTATTGTAGAGCGATGTAGGTCTCCTCCTCTGTCTCCTTTCTGTACCTTTGTCTCGTTTCTCTCAGATCCTTCAAAGGTGAACAGCGTAGAAGGGAAAGTTTTATAGTACAAAAGCAGATGGATATTGTCACCCTTGCATTGAAAATTAGTTTTTCTCGTTATGGTTCCACAACTTCTGAATTTTGACCTTCAGCCTTTTCTCTGTGCTGCTGTATGTTCAGACCTGGATAGACTGTGTTTTGTTTTTATTTCCCCATGTGTGAGACATTTCTTTCTTTTTGTTGTTGTATTTTAAATGTATTATTATTATTATTATTATTATTAATTTAACGAATACATTATGACAAGATGCAGGCAGTCATGGTTATATTTACATTTGTTGTCATTTGATGTTTATTATGATCTTGTAAATAGCAACATGTGTAAAAATGAATGAATTTAGGTAACTTTCTAAAGAAGATATTCAGATACCTTAGGCTGCTTGACGCAAAATACCTCAGGTTCTATCAAAAGGCTTTTCCTTCCTTGTTCCTGTTTTGTGAAAATGAAACAAAAATACATGGAAAATACAAACTCATCCTTGTTGTGTTTCAGTCTTTTGATGACTTTTGGTATGTGAAAGAAATTTTGTGTAGGTTTGTTATATAATTTTGTCCCACCAAGTTTGCCAAGTATGTCTCCTTCATACAGATGTTCACGGCGTCCCTTAACACTTCTGACTTCTAACTATGCACAGGTAGTGACATCCCTATTTAGAGGGTGAAAATAGTCACAACACCCATAAAACCCCAGGGTTTTTTGGTCCAGATGGACTGCTTGGTGTTTTGGCCCAGTGTCAGTCATATCAAATGGCAGAAGCCCTTTGTTTTCTTAAACCAATCTGTGCTGGAAATAACATTTTGGCATCATCTGATTTCATTGCTTTTGTCTTAAAAGCACCACATAGTAAGGCTGTGAGTGGTAGTTTAGTTGTTTTGTATCTCCCTCCAAACCTCACAATGTCTATGTGACTTTTGTGCAACATTAAACACAACACGTGTAAGTACCTCTCTTAGCTGCTCTTTGCGTGTGGAAAAGGCTTGACAATGCTCTGCTCTCCCACCTTTGCCCATTACTTCACCAGAGGAACGCAGTCCTTGAAAACAATCTCCACAGCCCCATTCTCTGAGATTTCATTTCTTCTTTTGACAAAAGCCACTTTTATAAAAGAGCGCATTAGAGAATTAATGCTCACAACACTCAGTGCTGTTGTCCCAAACCCTGGAAGGTATAAAAAAAAATGGCAAAAGAAGGAGGGGGAACACTCAGTGCTCCTAATTACAACACAAAATAAACACGCACATGATGTAATGGGTGTCAGAGGGTCTGAGTGACAGAAATAAAAAGAAAAGACTTCGCTGTGCTCCTTGTACTTTTGCCTGCCTGTTTCTCCTTCAGCAGAGCATGTGTTTGTCCCTCAGCAGGCCTGATGTTGGAGGTGGCAGGGAGCTCCTATTTGGCACAAGAACGTTCCTGCTGTGCTGCAGAGAAGCCTGTTGAAGAAAGGACACCTCTGGCTCCAGCACTGTTTGGGGAGGGGGGGGGGTCACAGACTCTTTCAACATCTGGTGCTTGCTCACTCAGTCAAAGGTGGGCATTGCCTGGGCCGCAGCCTCACTGGAGCTTCCTGCTTGTGCTTACCCACCTAAATGCCAGGTCTTTTATGGCAGGGCCCTGTCATGCAGCAGGGTCACTCTGATGGACAGATGGGTTCCAGTATGGCCTTCGACACTGTCGCTACTGCCATAACATCCTTCTTACTGTGTTTGTCCTTGTATCTGACTCACTGGGACATGTGCCAGTGCCTGAGACCCGAACTTCTCATGAGCAAATTCAGCCCCAAACTCTCATGATTTTGTCTCATGATGTCATGGATTAGGAAACGCAGTGTTCCTGTGAACACTAAAATAGGAACACTAAGCACTTATTACGAGCCTGTAAAAGTTCTGTTCCCTTCTGTTTGTTATTCCTTACGTCCTTATCAGCAAATCGTGTCACATCATGGAGCGTACTGTATATGGGGACCAGTATTACTTGGCTTTTAGTCATAAATGAAAGGCAGAAAGTTGACATGGATTAGCTAAGGATAAGTGATATTTATGAACATGAAGAGGCTGGGTGAGTGTGCTCTGTGTGTCTGGGTGTTTGGAGGTCACCGTTGAAGGAGACACTAAGGGTCAGTTAAGAAAGACCAAGCCAAATACACATGGGCACAACATGACTTGCATCCTGTAGATTCAAATATGAAGAAGGCCACTTCTCAGTGGTACTGAGGGAGTTACGAACTGTCATTTTCTCTAGTGAAATATCCAGCTGTTAGGACACAAGAGAAAGAGTAAGATATAAGTGTGTACTACCTAAGTATGAGAAAACGCAATTGTTTACTTACTTAGTGTGTGCTATATAAATACTAAGAGCACAAGTGTAGACTATGGAGAGTATGACAGAGGATGAAAATCCTTCCTGTAAAATCAAGATGGAGATTAGAACAGATTACCGCATCCTCAGACTGTCCCTACCTCATATTAAATCTTCTGGTATCACAGTTAATGCAGATGAGGCAGGTAGGGAGAATCTGCTTGTAATAACACCTAAAGTCTGCAACCAATAGATTGTGAATGAGTAAAATGAACACTCGATTTTCTGTCTGTCTGCAGTTGTACCAATTTGGGGTACAGAGACCAAAGATGCATGACTGTTGGAACAAAGATGATTTTGATTGACACATGCCACACAAGCTTGAGACTTACTCGCAGGGTTTTGTTCACAAACATGTGCGTAAATACATTTGGCAGAATGAAACCATAGAAAGCATTCAACATTAAACCTAGAGGAAATAACACAGAACAATTTTTAAGTATTTTCTTACATGATAATTCCTAAATTCCATCACATTATGTTTTGCCTGAAGCGTTATTCATTGCTTTACGCAGAGCTCATTGTCAATGTTTCCAGGCTGACATACTGCTTTCATTCATCAAACGTTTTTGTTTTAAAAAGCCAAACTGTACTGTACACTAGGAAACAAGTAGGTCACGGTTATGTACACAGACAACTATGCTTGTCAAGTGAAGTGTGAAAAGCAGGGAGAGAGAGAGAGAGAGAGAGAGAGAGAGAGAGAGACGGGGAGAGAGACAGAGCGGGAAAGAGAGACAGGGAGAGACAGTGGGAGAGAGGGTGAGGGAGAGAGAGAGGGAGAGAGAGCGAAGGATAGAGAGCGAGAGAGCAAGGGAGAGAGAGTGAGAGAGAGAGCGAGGGAGAGAAACAGAGAGAGACGGGGGAGAGAGACAGAGGGGGAAAGAGAGAAAGAGAGATGGGGAGAGAGAGCGAGGGAGAGAGAGAATGGAGAGCGAGCGAAGGAGAGAGAGAGGAAGAGAGAGAGGGAGAGAGAGCGGGGGAGAGAGAGATGGGGGAAAGAGACAGAGGGGGAAAGAGAGAGAAAAAGAGACAGGGAGAGGGCAAGGAAGAAAGAGAGAGAGAGAGAGAGAGAGAGAGAGAGCGTATGTGGACCGTGGAAGTGGCCTGGTAATGGGGTTGATTGTTACCAGACCCAGACACTTTAATGCATCAGCCTGGCGCCCGGACGCAGACCTTATATATGGAAACTGTTAGGATGTTATGTCAGAGTCATGTTCATCACTGTTCCACTGAGCGGAGGGGATGACTAACAGCACCTCAAAGCTAAACACGATTTCTCACCTTTTTTTCCATGATGTTCCTTTGTCCTTGCGTAAACTGCCCAGCGCGCCAGCCTCTTTCAGCACCTTCATGCAACAGCACGAAGGAGAACTTTCAGGGCATTCGACGAAAGCTGACATTTGTGCTCAGGATGGAAAGTAAAATAATGCAGCTCCAAGGTCAGGATCTGTGAGATGTTGCTGAGTGCTGAGTGCATGGGAATTCATACAGTTTTCCCTTAATGGCATTAAGACAGCAGTCTGTTACTGGTAATCTTCAAGGAAAATCATGCTGACATGACCGGGGTCACATGACCGGGGTCACATCTAAAGATCTTAGATCACCTTGATACGCTGCACAGAATGTTGATGGTTTACAGAAAAAAATCTCAATGGCTTCTTCAAGACACTTCAGTACTATTTCAGTTGCGCTTTCTCCTGAATTCTGTTATTTTTTTTATGTTCCTATGAACTCTATTTTGGTAATGCTGGATAATACTGGAATGGTCTTAACTTTACTCCCAAGTTTTATCTCAGTTAGTCTGAATGACAAAGTTGGTTAGGTCAGGTGTGTTTACCTTATATGTGGACAAGGTGCTGTTTTTGTGGTTGCATGTATAACCAGTTTAGGCAGATGACTATCACACCATATACGTGGAAAACACAACATATATAAATATAAAGGTACTGCAGCCATAATTCCATAATACACACAACAATTTTTATTTTTTCACATGTTCCACGGTGCACATATATATGATATATTCTGTTCTGGAGTGTTTCACTTTAACCCATTACTCCTCTCATCCATTTCCTACCAATGAAATGAGATTAGTGATGATTCTAAATTTATCCCAGCAAACACATCATGGGTTTTTGATCATTATTTTATTTACGTGTTTATTGATTGATGATAAGATATCTGTAAATTATGTTTTATAATATGTTGATTTCACGCAAAAATGAGAAATGCCTTTATTTAAATCTTAGAATGGATGTTACATTGACCAATTTAATGCCGCCACCTACTGTTACCTTTTCACACTTGCATGTTCCACAATGCCAGGGTTTCATTTTATTACACTGCGTTTTGTTTTCCATCGAATCTGAGCGTAATATGAATAATAATAGGTAGTTTTCCATTTAAGCCTAATTTAAGCCTAAAAAGGTGCTGAAATTAAGGTTAATATGGAATTTAGAAGTTCGGTTTAAACATGTTCTTTCTTTGTACTTAGGAACAGTCATGAAAATGAAACAAAATTTGTGTGCAATTGAGCAATGCTGTTTGTGAAGCGCGACAGCACGCGTTTGTGGATCCCCGATCTTGGCTCAGGAGATGTTTGTGGGAGAGGTGGCATGGCTGAATACGGCAGCTGACTTGCTGACGCCTGGTACTCTAACAGTCTGACTCCTGCCTGGGGGCTGCATTACCTCAGCAAGATGTCTGTAAGTGCGTATCCAATAACCGGCAGTCCGCATCTCTCAGACACTTACTGCGTTGGGGGGGAGGGATGCTAAAGTACCAGCTCTGAAAATGACAACACGGCTGCACTGTTCCAACATTGTAATGGCTTAGCTGATCCGCCATCTAAGTTTAATGAGTGAGTCTAGATTTTCATCAGTCTACGATGTAAAATGAGAATATTGGGAGTACATGTCTGTGTTCTGTCCTAGACTCAGCAAACCACAGCACTGTGACCTTCTTAGTTCAATTTAATTTCTAAGTGTTCACAAGTGCATGTCCAGATTATAATTATTAATTTGCTATCTTTGTTATTTTCAAACATTCTTGATGTGAAACATATTTGGTATGACATCATCAGATCAGATGTTTATTCTATTTATGAAAAAATCACCTTGCCAAGGAAACAACAACACATTCTTATTACTTAGTTACTCATAAAAGGTAATTTTCAGTAAATATTGTGCACAAGTATAACTGATCTGCCTCCTGTATGAAAAAAATGTTATGGAGATAACCGTAGCAATATATTTACCGTTTTGTATTCCATCATCTTGAGCTCACATCTGACATGTTAGCCGTGTGACGAGGCCGCTGGTCCGACCAGGCGTGAGGCAGGACAAGCCAAACCCACGAGGCACCTGTGCCACTGAGCTCCTCCCATTAAACACGAAGGTGTGCGCAGTCTGCCTGGAGCCGGTGTGACTCAGTCACACACTTTCACTGGCTGAAATGCATGTGCTTTTTCTCCTCTTTTCTTAACAAAAGCGCAGACGGAAGGCTACCGTCACTTTGCATTCATTATTTATGTACGTAATGGCTGATGTCTGTTTTAATGTTCTTTAATGGTTTTTTTATGAAAAGTAGTCACTGGGTATGAATAAATGATGTAGGTTTTTCTACAGCCAATTTTTCACAATTACAGCTTCCTGTGCTATAGCCAGCACGTCAGTCTACATAATGTTTCATGCTCCCTTCTCTGAGCACCAACACATCTGGACACAGACACAGATGCTTTTTATGCTAAATGAATTGTAAAATTTGGACTAACTGACACTGGTCATAGAACATTATAAAAATCAAGCCAGCTAGAAACCAGTGCAAACACAAAAAGACCTGCACAGATCACACGACACTATAGAGAATTTCCAGCTGCAAAATCACGTAGAAAACCCATTAGAAAAAACTAGAAAGCTATTTAAATAATTTTTTTATGATCTCATCTAAAAAGGCAATTGTGCATAAATTATGCTAAATCTTCTAGACATTTTGTGAATTGATAATGTGAGAAGTGCACTGAAAGCTTTACAACAAGTTTAAAGTTGGAGCCATTGTGCCAATTCAGCACTATTAACTTGTGTAGCTGACTCTTAGCCATAATAATACAGCTTAGTGTAATGTTTTGGACAACCAAGGCAAAGGCCGAATGTAATGCGTGAAGGGTGTAATCTGACAGATGGGGACGATACACAGACTAACAGGGAACAGGGGTCAAGCATCTACTAACACAGTCCAACTTCACAGTTATAGAGCCACAGGGCTACAACAACTGCCAAGTATGGAAATAAAGTGAGGGGTGTATAAAGAGGCTACTGGGGAAAAGAGACACAGCTGTAGACACTGCTTCTATTAACAAGGCCAACATATGGAGACAGGAATGTAGAAAAGACGGAAAGAGTGGAAAAGGCCGACATCTAGCGGACAGATTAGGATGTGACAGATGCAGGGTGGTACAACAAGAGTACAAAAGCTACATTCCATTCCCAGGAACACTGCTTGATAAATTATGTTTTACATTCATATGTGTGCAATGTTATGGAAATGTATACGCTATCCTAAGACACAATACCCAATGCAACAAATTTATTAAGATGAGTGGCTAAAAATGTTAAGGCAAGTTAGCTAATGGCCGAGAGGATGATAGGCAAATATTGTCATAACCACAGATGCTTCCAAGACAAACTAGATTCGAAAAGGCTGTAAGTGTTAATAGCAGTTATGTGAAGTGGACCCATGGCCAAACTGGTGTTGGATGTGCAGAGTCAGCATGAACGCTAATGGTCAAAGCAGCCTCCGCTTCAGTGAAAGCACAAACCACAGCTGCAAACTGGCATTTTGGGTATGTTTTATGGATTAATTAGGCATAAGCAGAAGCATTCTTTTAAATACTACCTGTGCTAAATTTGTTGTAGAAATAAACAATGAAATATAAAACAGCAAAGATGTAGTTGTCTTCCTATGCAAAACAATAAATTCTGCTGTTTAAATATCAACTGAAGCATAATGCATTATGTACAGTGCGTTCTGTTTAACTGCATAGCTTCCCGACTCAGTCATGCGAACACCTGTAGCGTGCTTATACATGTACCTGGGTCCATCTAACTCACCGATAAAGTCTGGTAGCCTTACATTATTCTAGGGCACAGAACGAGATAAAACTTTTATTTCTTACTACAGTTGGTGCCTTAACATTTTTCTTTAAATAGTACTTTATTAATCCCAGAGGGAAATTACTTCTTTGTATTTTACCCATCCCCTGGGGGGAGCAGTGGGCCACCAACTACATGTGGTGCCCAGGGAGCTAACAGCATGCATCTTGCTGAAGGGTATACCTGACTATGCTGGTATTTAAACCAGGAGACTCCTGCATCCAAGCCTACCCATTCAGCCACCAGGAAATTCATGTCAGGCTCTTTGTGTTCTAGTTTCTTTAGAACATCAAAATGTTCATCTGAGGGCAGTACCTCGTGTTTACTTGGCAATGCCTTAATTGTAGGCTAAAACTAATATAAAATGTTTTGGTTTTATGAAAAGCTAATGTCTAATTAATGTCATAAATACCGGTTTTGACTACACCCATTAAATGACACAGCAGAAAAGATAGATTCTACTTTTGCATGAATGCTGTAACTCTTTAGCAATTCATGTCAAATTATCTGTGTATTCTAGTCTCTTTAGAATATAAAAGTGATCAGCTGAGGACAGTGCCTTGTGTTTACTGGGCAATGCCTTAATTCATGGTACTGAATATCACAGGAGGTAAGCAGACACCAGGCCAGAGACTTCTCAAAAATTAGCAAAAATAGTCATTAGACACTGATGGTCTGCATGTCACATTAAGTTGATTTACTATTTGCTACTGATGTCCATGCATATGTGGACACGGGGAAGGTAGTGTGAGAGCAGGACCAAATACTGGCTAATACCTGGATGCTTATAAATGTAGACTACAACTGAAATAGCTTGAAATCAATGAAGCAATGAAACATATCTATAAATGGATCATGCTTGAAGCCAGTGTGTTTCTAAGTGCCGTGCACTGTATGAGTGATTATGATAATCGCTATAACTATCATTGTTTCAAGAACACGTTTTAAACAGACAAAGTGTCAATGGGAGAACTGATTTTCTCTGAAACTGTGTTCATTGTCCAGAGAGCTGAATAAGGGAAGGGTGAAGGTTTCAGAAAGGACAATGCTATGAAAGGAAGCCACAAGCATGAATGACAGCGGGACGTTGGGAGTGAACCATAAGCCCTCTGTGATGAGGTCATCACTCAGAATTAGCTGAGCTGGGCCTGCTGCGCTCCTGCATGGTCAGATGTCTCCATATCAGTTGGAGACTGTGGATCAATAGATGGATTGGTTTCAGGAAATGACCTTGTCCCATCCCTGTTAAACACCTCGTCAGGCAGAGCACAGAGGGGTTGCGTGTTTCTGGAGTCGTGAGAGAGGCACCTGACCAGTAATGTTCTCTATATCCCTCTGGAGATGCCACTGTGCATGCGCGCGCACGCACACACACACACACACACACACACACACACGCACAGACATTACTGTTTATTTCATGATTCTGAAGATGCATAGTTCATCCCAGCATCCATCCAGGGTTGCAACGGTATATGAAAACTATCATAAAAACAAAAAGCACGAAGAAATAACTTGTAAATAAAAATGTCATTAAATTAATACAAAAGCATTTCATTAAGAAAAACACTTAATATTTATTTCTTCCATGTTACCTCTTAAAAAGTTATTTTCGGATGCAAGGTGTTAATTGGCCAGAGAATCTCAGTGTACCAATTAACGGTTATAAATCATAAATCCTCAATTCTGATGTTGGGATTACAAATGGTAAAACTCCTTTGTAGAAAAGTGGAACTAAAACTAATGTAAGAAGGTGACTTGGGCTGGATTTGAACTGGCAACCTTACAGCTCCCACAAAGATGCCGGACAAGAGGATTATCTCACACGTTGTTCCTGACTTGTCCTGACTTGTCCTGAATAAAAACTAAAGAAAATTTCAAAAGTATAATAACCCTGAATCCATCCCATCACCTTCCAGCCTTAAAAGCAACATTTACATTTAACTATTTTGTAAATGTCCTACAAAATGGATCTGAAAACAGAATTATTGCTGGTACCTTGGGGTTTTTCATTAAAAAAAAAAAAAAAAAAAAAAAAAAAAAAAAAAAAAAAAAGAAAGCTTTTAAAATTAAATGCAAAAAAAAATACCATAATAAAAAGGTTATTTAAATTAATTTATTTTATTATAATGTCGTATGAC
>JABJVR010047017.1:28604-60368 GCA_025773905.1 Chitala chitala
TAAAATTTTTTTAAATGTCCTACAAAATGTTTATGAAAAAATAATTTTTTCTGGTACCTTGGGGTTTTTAATTAAAAAAAAAAAAAAAAAAAAAAAAAAAAAAAAAAAAATAGTCAGCTTTTAAACTGACATGCAAAAAAATATTCCATTATAAACAGGTTATTTAAAGGACTGTATGTTCTTATAATGTCGTCTGACAAATGTATCTTTAATCTTGTGCTTGTATATCTTCTGTTATTTTACTGTCAGACATTGACTGGATGGACAGTGGAAGTTCCTCAGGAACCGGTCTAGGGAGATGTGCACAGTGCCCTCTTGTGTTGTATAGAGGAAGCAAACATTTCCAGTGAGAATAACGCAGTGCTGTATACTAAATCCGTCGCCCTGCTTTACAGACATTTGATTGGACCATACAGAGACGAACCACAGTGACACGCTCAGGCATCACACTGTCTATTTGTAACGCTTCTATTTTTAACATGTTCTATATATGACTGTGGACTTGTGTTATTTTTAGAATCTTGGGGTTTATTCAATATGTATGACATTCTGCTGTCTTATATCTCCCAGCAATGACCTATGCAAATGTAAAAATCATCCACAGAGGGGATTTCATAAGATGTTGATGTGCGATTTTGTGTTAGTGGTATACAATATATATGTTATTTTCTCAGTTTAAAGGCTAGGTAAAGGCAGTCTTGGGACTGAATGATGATTGGCTGTGTGTAACATAATCTAGGCCAGGGGTGGGCAATCAAGGTCCTGGGGGGCTGCGGTGGGTGCGGGTTTTTGTTTCAGACAATTACTCCAATTTAATCTGAATACTATCTTAGATATCAATTACATCATTATGTATCTTCATTCTTCTTGGTCATTTGAGTATGTCTGTGCTTGGTTGTCTTAATTTATGGAGAAAATAAGTTAGACAGAAGAAAGGTAAAAGATGGCAGTGAAAAAGAACAGTAAATCAGGAGCCGTGATCTAAGTAATTATTCACAGGAAATGGATTAAAATATATCATAACTGTTAAACATTAAGTAGCAGTATCAGTAAGTCTATGTCATGCTTTTTATATTCTTAATGAAAACAAATAAAGCTTGTTGAAAATTTCTGGAGTGACCCAGTAATGATACAAAAACATGTAAAAAATTTGACGTTTAAAAAGTTTAATTGACATTTAGGTTCAATTGAAAGCAGAAATTGGCTAAACCAAAAACCCACCCCCACTGTGACTGCCCACCCTGATCCAGGTGTTAACAGGCAGTAGGGTGCTGTGAAGCCAGGTCTGGAATCCCATCTCTACACTGTTTTTTTAAGGGCTGACAGTGACAGCACAGAGCGCGGTCTCTGAGGTTATCTGTCTCTGGTGACGTGTCAGAGTGTGACAGCTGGACGACACCAGTATCGAATAGCTGGCATATGTCACAGAATGACAAGGCCATTTAAAAACAGTTCCTTTAAAAGTCTGTACGTTCCAGAACATTTCCATTATGTTGCTAGTGTAAAATGCTTAGTAAATGATTAGTATAGCTCATGTAAACATAATACAAATTGTTCAAATTAGGTAAAATACAATGATACATCAATACTACCTGACTGTATGTTTTTTTCAACAATATGCATATAATGAAATGCCAGATGTATGGTCTTAATTTTTTTGTTTTACAAATTTAAATTTATAATGCATGACTAAATTCAAGCCTTGCTGTTTTCAGCAGAACCACTTAAAGAGTTTATCAAAATGAATGTGATTTTTAAAACGTGATTTTGTCAACTACACTTCCAAGTCTATATTCGTGTGCTTACTTTACTCCATCTGAAGTGGATACACACATCTGTATGTTCTTTATTTAACCACACAATTGCAGTACAATCATTCAGGACAGGATATTTCCTGAAATCATAGCGTGTGCTATGTACAGTATTTAAACAGCCTTGTTCAGCAACAAGCAGTCGTAAGTCGTCATCGATAAATTAAAAGCCAGTTTGAGCATATGAACAAAAAATAAAATAAAATAAATAAAACAGTCGCAAAAAGAAAATAGCAGAACGACTACTATAAACTACATATCCCAGAAACCATTTCGCGCTCTGCCGCTGTGCGTCGGGCGGAACACGTCCCACAGAGGGAGGGGCCGGAGCTGTGTTTACTTCCTATATGTGGCAAAGCTTGATCGCAGGAGCGGTAGCGAGCAGCACGGTAACCCATGCTAGGGTTTGTGACCGAGGACAAACGACTGGTAACACGGGACCTGTTCTTTTCCGATCTGCGATCTGGAGTAGGAGGGCCAAAACGCGCGAGCAAGCCGCATTTGTCCCGCGAATTAAACCCGCCAGACAGGACCGAAACTGTTGTTTTCTCCCTGTCTTCACGTCAAAGTCAATGCACCCCTTCCTTCGCCAGCTTCGAGAGCAGCAGCAGCACCACCACCGGTCTCGCTTTCACCGTTTGTGCTGCTGTTAGCAGAGCTCAGCACTGAAATCAGAAACTCCAGAATTAACTGAGCTCAAGAACCAAGGACCTGTTTCGTAAGACAGGCGCTGCTTCAGGACAGGTACCCGTACACAGCACGGGGACGTTTCCATATTTAGGTGGATTTATTCTTTCAGCAACCATGGATTGGCTTATGGGGTGAGTTGAAAAACTGAACACACATTATTCTCATTCTGCTGTATGAAATGTTACTAAGTTAGTGCTTGTCCGACATACTGATGGCAACCAGTGAAAGCGGATGGACAACAAATGAGACAAGTCGCGCTGTCATGTAAATTCTTGTGCAGTTGACTCGTTTCCCCTCCTCGAACTCTTGCGTTCTTCATCTCACACGCTGCTTGTATAATAATGTCGTTTGTATAAATAAAGCAGCCGGATTTGGATGGCGAGACGGCTTTTTATACAGCCGAAACCTTGTCACGAATGCGGTAACTTATTAATAGGGCAGACTCGGCTTGCGGACACGGCGCGCGCTGTGCTGTAGGATCGCAAGGTGCGTGCTGTGCACGCGCCGCGGGGATGTTCCCGCACGCGACTCGGGCCCGGCCACACGCCTCGCGCTAAATATCAAATAATCCGCTTGGTAACTTGTTAGCAGCGTCTCTAAGTTAAGGGGAGCTTGTATGGTGTTATTGTAATGAAGCAGGCAGCACGGATGTAAAGGAAGCGGCTGCGTTGTTTTAGTGTTCAGTGTTCAGTGTTCAGGTAGCGAGATGTCGTCAGATACACAATCGGCTTGTTGGGCTCGCTGTCGACCTGCCAAGTTGCTTTTAAATGTTATGGTCTCTTCACATGAGTGATGCAAATGCATGGTCCCACACAATTGAAAATTTGTAATGCGAACGGTTTTTATAAAAGTATGTACGCATATGAGACCCAGAAAAGGTAAAAGTCAAACGTAATTAACCATAGCAGCTTCTGTCAGATTTCTGCTCTGACTGTCTGTGTTCTACTTATGTCAGAAATGTCTGTCATAATGCTGTTGTAGGTAAATGTATAAAAGCAGACTTCCTGGGCACTTAATACCTTTATGGACCTTCGTTTATTATTTATGTGAACTTACTTAAAACTGGAAACACCAGTTGTTTATATGCATTTTTAAGTATTTACACTTGCAGTTATGATCTTTATAATCAAATGGATTCGCTATCTAACCACTGTAAAAAGCTCAACAGGAAATGCAAATCACTAAGTCATCCTGGAAATGCTTGCTGCTGAACATGGGGAATTGTTTTGAAACAATTTTTGTAATTATGAATGGGAAAAGACCTCTGCCAAGGAACTGACCTTAGCTCATTAAAATAGTGCAAGTGAACAAGCTTCTGGTTACTGTCTGTAAGTAATGCAGATAGGTGCATGTCGTACGCATCCTCTTTTCAAACACAGTCACTCATGAAAAACAACAGTGCCATGACATGTTTACTCAGCTGCTCAGCGTTCTTAAAGACTTTGCATTCATTGCTCTTAAAATGACCTCACCAAAAGGGCTGTGGATGTAATTGGGCAAGTGTCAGCAGCTTATTGTAGGTGGGGGAGGATTCATAGCATTGGTGTGAACAGGGTCCAACTTCCGCCACTATCAAAGCTAACTGGAACATGTCTCGGCTCGTAGCAGTTGAGTTGTGACAGTAATGGCAGTTTTTTTTTTTTTTTTTTTTGGGGTCTGAAAAATGAAACATTGTTAGTGGCATTCTTTGTAATCTTTTTTCTATTTATCTTTTCTTTTGTTTATCTTGGTCTAGGTGGGCATAGTGTCTTAAACTTAGTGTGTGGTGTTTACTTAGCTTCCCTCTTTTTTTTTGAATGGATTTTTCTCTGTGTGCTTGAGTTCTTTCGTGCACGCGTGCGCATGTGTGTGCTTGCGTGATCATGCAGCTTTGTTCATTGCATGAAGACCGATATTCCTTTCAAATTGCACGAATTTAGAGAAGCGGTTTCAGTTGAAACATGACTTGTTGAGATTTATTTGTGTTGAGTCTTGGGTGACTCAGTGGTCCTGAGTTGGTGACAATGCATCGAGCTCGGTACTGTCTGCTCTCTGAGTCACTGCAGCTCCGTTTGGCAAAAGTGCCTATTAACAGGTGATGGCTAGATGTGTAGTTACTTTTGATATGGAAGACAGGAAAATTGAATCTTGACTTGTGCTCAAACTTGTTTACTGCGTGTGGTCTCAGACACACTGATTTGTTAGTATTGTGTCGGTTAAGTTATTTAAGCAAGCGCAAGTTAGGGTGCAGTCTTAGGTTTGTGGAATTGCTTGTACCGAAAAGAATAAACCCACAAGCGATTAGAGCATGCTCTTTGCTAATGAAATCTTCACTTAAAATGTTCTTATGGTGCTTTAGAGGCTCATGTAATGCAAAGTGCTTTTTTCTTCCTTTTCTGTTATTATTAGTCTCATTAGAGAAGCATAGAATGAATTAGCAGTAATATAGAAAAATGTGTGTGATGTCTTAGCAACGGTCTGTAGTTTGGAAGTATATGATATAGAACATGTGTGATGTGTGGGATCTCAGCAAAAATGCACTGTAATATACAGGTGCCGTGATTATTTTGTTAAGGTGACATGATTAAAGGCGACCAGGTAGCTCAATGGGTAGGACATCAAGCTGGGATGCAGAGGTCTTCTGGTTTGAATCCCAGGCCAGCCACCAGGTCCCTGAGCAAGACACCCTGTGCTGGCTCATTGTAACATGTATCTGAAATGTTGTAAGTTGCTTTGAATAAAAGCGTCTGCTAAATGAATCAATAATTAATTTAAAAAATAACATTTTTCCTGCATGGAAACCATTAAGACTGTGATGCTTACGTTTTCAGGAGGGTGTGTGGGGAGGGCAAGGTTAAAGGAAATGGTAAGATTACAGTTCTCTCTTACTTTTTTGGGTACTTGCAGAACATTTTGTGGTTAAATCATTGAGAGGGGTTGTTCTATTCACTCAGGGCTGCTCTGTGCCCACTCTGTGGTGTTGTCAGCATCACACAATCCTTCACCTGCACAGGTTGTGAAGGCGGGTGTCTTAAGTACTGTTCCCTTAATCCACACCTTTCAAAATATGATTTATATAAGAATCTAAACAAGATCCAGAAAGTGTATAAAACATATTTATTTCCCTGCAACATATTTAATACAAAAATTTATGCAACAGTATTGTGTTAGATGTGGAAATATTCACCACTTTTCACAAAAGTTCCTCTTGGATACATTTTGCATTTACTGGATGGTTTTGCTATATTTTGGCCTGATGCATCTGATTCAATTGCAGCTACTTATTTCTGTGGCTCTGATGGATGGCAAACATAACTCTTATGGACACTTAAATGCAGTTAGGGTTTTTTATACAAGATGGACCTTGTTCTAATTGAACCTCCTCTGTTTTGAACATGCTTTAACTTGCCTGTGCCAAAAGTTTTGAGAGTAAGTATGAAGTCCTGTCATGTGATTGTTGTTGTATTTGAGGGAAGATTGACGTAACCTGTAAATTGCTCATCTTGTTGAATTTTGGAGTGAGGTGGCTGTTATGTGCTCACCCTGTGCAGAGGGTAGCTTAGAGCAGACCAACATCAGTTACGTTCATTAGTTTTCAAATCTCAGGTGCGCCACATTCAGACTGGCGGACACTGCTGAATTAGCCTAACGTCTTCACAGAGTCAGTTGCGGAAGCCCTTCCTCTGGTTTAGCCAATTCACTTTCTTAGCCCATCTTTCTGCTAAACCCCTACCCCCCCAAAAAAAATAATGGAAGAACAATTTTGTACAAGTGTAATGGAAACGAAATGCAACTCATGTTAAAGGCTTGCTTTTAATGCTGTTGTATTTTGCATGGAAAAAGGCTTTATTTCATTTCTTGTGGAGATTTGAATTGGACATGCTTTGTTAGCATTTGCATTGCGGGCTGGTTTTTGAATTGCCCTGTCATTTGCATGCATTTCCAGGTGTGCGCACTAGTAAACATGCATCCATTTACATTTAAATGCACCGGACCCCTATGGCCCATTGTTTGGCTCCTTTGCACATCCTGGCCCGTTTCCCATGCCGGTCTCTGGGTCTAGAGTGGGAGCTCTGCTTTGTGTGGGGCCTGTACATTGGCTGGAGCCCCCATACCCTGCTGAGTCACGAGGGGAGCGCAGGGAGTGAAAGGGTTAACAGGCAGTGCAGGCTGACTGAATGCAGATTAAAGACCTGCGCGTGAGTAGGCGACTGCATGTAAAAGTGCAGCTTGGAGTTGATCGAGAAAAGATTGGAAAATATGTCTTAATTATTCAGATGGGACTTTTCTCGCTGCACAGAAGTGACGTTTTGTTCTGCTTTATTTCTGTTCAACTTAATGCTGTTCAATAGATGAGCATCTTAAAAAGCACATGTCCTGCTGCACTGGTGAAACGGGTCATATGGTGTGTGCTTAAAGTGGGTATGA
The DNA here is from genome assembly GCA_025773905.1 of Chitala chitala. Lineage (NCBI taxonomy): Eukaryota > Metazoa > Chordata > Actinopteri > Osteoglossiformes > Notopteridae > Chitala > Chitala chitala. The sequence goes on from JABJVR010047017.1 coordinate 35,513, forward strand.
GAAAGGAGTTTATAAATGGGCATAGATGGAGTTCACCGTGTGTGTGTGTGCGTGCAAGTGAGCGTGGCTTCGGGATGGTTATTTAGTGCAGCTTCAGTTTCTGATGGTTCTTAGCATTGCTGAAGACGCATTACTGGAAACGCCACATTACGCATTACGTTTTTGGCTCAGATGCTGAATGCCGGGTTTGGATGATGGGTTGGTGGTGTGTGTGTGTGTGTGTGTGTATACACTTTTTGCAGGTATACTGGTGTAATTGGGTTTCATGTGGGGAATGTCGCATTGCTCCATCTCTCCCAAGATAACTGTAGTTTGTCGTGGGATGTTGGCATAAAGAAAGCGGTGGAAAAAGTCAGACTTTGAGGAATGTAAACTGACAACTGTGTAAACCGACTCTGCGTGCCCCCAAAAATAAATAAATTAAGTAAATAAACTCTGCTTCCACTGTGTGGGTCGACCTTCCCAGACATGCAGGTTTAAAACGATGCCGATGCATATCCCTCTCGTGCCTGCTTTTTGGGGGACCTGCTGTGAGGGTGCTGGTGCCAATTACCGTTACACCCGGGCCAAGCACATGGCCAGGTCAGGGAGACATCGGTATGATGTACAGACCTTGTGGAGCACTGCTGTATCATGAAAACTGTGAGGCATGGTGCCTGTGTCCCAGCTGGGATGTCACAGCTGCTAGCGTTGAATGACAGTGGCAATACCTGTCACTTCACCTGTGCCAAGCCCAGCCCACAAGCAAGTGCATGGAACAGATTAACACTTTTCCTGTGTTTCATCCCCTTACAGGCGTCCTCCATTTTCCGGGAAGTCCCGTAGTTCATTTTTAAACCCTGCTTACGCATCAAATTTTTGCCAAATTAGTGTTCGATCCTGGCAGAGCCATGGGCAGCAGTTTGACTTTGTTGGTGCTTTTAAAGCTGCTAATATCTGGAAGCCCTTGAGCATGAATCTGTAGTGAGCCCAGGTCCTACACTGTGTGTGGCTTACACTTTAATAAGCAGCCAGCCGGCCTGTGCTCTCTGGCTGTTCTGAAGTCAGTTACAATTAAGTCTTGCAACCTTTCGACTATTCAATCAATTTTATGCTTGTTTTTCATTGCCCGTATTTGATCATTTATCGTTGTTTTTGGTCTTTAACATGTTTTATAAAGCCGGTGTAAATTCTTCTGAGGATCCTGTTCTTGTGCCCCTGGTTGTATAGCACCCTTTGGGTAATGGCAGACCTATTTCTCATTTTAGTGTAATGCAGTTCCCTTAAATGTTGTGCTTTAAAACCACATACCACAAATTCTTTCCATTGTTTGAAAACTAGGATGACAGCTCTGTATTCTGCCACCAATATATTATTAATAATTTTTGTATAAATATTAGTAAAGTCATTTTCATTCGTTCATGTATGTTTACAACACGTTGCCTTCTTTAATGCCATATTTTTAAGCAAAGGAAGATTCTTGCACTTTGCTACGTTATGTAGAAGTAAAAAAAAAAAGTGGGTTGACCTGGTAGGGCTGACATTTAGCATGTTGTGTCCTTACCTGCCTTCAGGCCTGAAGCGGTGATGCTCACTAACTGTCATTTAAGTGGGTATTCCCAGAACTCGTGATCACATGACATCAGTCACCAATAAGGCATTGGGAGTTTCTCTTTATAACCTTGTATAAATGAGGACATTTGCAGCGATGTGACATTGAGGAATTGAGGCAACTCGTGTTTATAGCTAAACCTATTCAGACGAAATAACTTGTAAGCTTTTGATCACAGATTGTAGGTCTGCAGTGTTGCTGCACTGAGAGCCTGTTTGAGAAATGGTCCCTGGATGAACCTGTGATCACTGCAAGGGGGTGAGGAGTGGAGGGGTGTGTGACTTTCACAGTGTTTCCTGGCAGTTCACAAAGTGTGTTGGAGAGACAACCCAGGACAGGACAGAGGCCTGTGGTCCATGAAGCTGGGTAGTTAAAGCTTTGACAAGGGTCTCTGAGGTCAGCGGCATAATGTTGCAGGGGGACACTTACATACTGTACTGCTGTTCTGGGGTAAGGTGTGAGCTCCGGCATCTATGCTTACTCTGTCCGGGAGCACAAGGAGAGAAAATCAAGGACAGAAGCAGATCTTTTCTGTGCAGATAAACATGGCTTTCCAACGTGAATTAAAATAAAGTTCTGGACGTAAGGGAGCTTTGGTACTTTGTCCTGACCTGTGTGAGTGACAGTATGTTTTAACCAGCTCCTTGTATGGACATGTTAATGAAATGGCATCCAGAACACGTACACACACACGCGCACACACGCTCGCCTGTGGCACCACGGCTGTGCATTGTTGTCACAGTAACGCAGCACTGGTTTAGTCTTTTTTAAGATGACTGTGTGTATGATGTGCATAAACAGGCCAGCATAAGCAGAAATTGCTGCCTTTTATTTGGTGGGTTTGCATCTGGATGAATGAGGTCTTATGAAAGGTGTTGAATAGCACAAAAGGTGTCACTTTCAAGCATGTCAGTTTTATTTCAGACGCTGTTAGCGCTGAGTTTTCCTGTAGCCTGTAGAGAAGCCCTATTTGAGTATAATTTTCACATCACAGAGCAGGTTAGACATTACCTTGTGGTTTCCTTGTTAACACTCGCTCTAAATGCAGGGCTCATGCTGAGAGTGGCTGTGTTGAAGGTGCTGGAGGTACAGCAGTGTGTCTGCTGATGAAGCCGTTGTCTGCAGCAGATGAAGTATTATTGGCAGGGCCGATATGCTGATGAAAGACTGCCAGGAATGTCCAATCAGGTGCCTGGTTGGGCTGAACCAGTGAGAAACCTTTATTGGCTATGGTACAATAGCATGTCATGGTGCTTCAGATAGTTTGGTGTTTTAAGGGTACAGAGGAATAGTGCACTCAGATCTGTCCATTTACTCTCGACCTTATGGTGGACCTTTGTTCACTCTCTGATGAGCCATTGGTTAACATCATCCAACTTTCTGGCTCTTAGGTGGCTGAGTGTTTTTGTCCAGGTGGTTTGTGCTCATGTTTTTTGTAGAATGGCAAAGAACACGTGGTCCACAGAGGAGCTTTCAGAGATGAGTGTCTTCTGAGGTTTTGCAGAGTGGTTGTTGTTCTTTTAATATCTTTGGAGATGAATACTACGTCAGAGTCCTGTGTTGTGATTGGCTTGCGAGCTGCAGGTAGTTCAGCTGAGCTTGTGCCACATGTTATCGGGATGGTCCTGAGATGTTACCTGCTGTAAATGCTAAGGACTCCAGACTGAAACCTGAGACCATTGATCAGATCAAGTGAGTCTTGTCTCTCTTCTATAGAGTCATGTGGGCAAGGGTTCCTTCTGGCTGTCCTGGAGATTAACATGCTGGCCTTTCCATTTTCTTATGAGCCAAAGCTTTTCCATTCAACTAACTTGTTGTGCCTGTGGAAGGTCTAATCGATATTTTAGCACAATTGGAGTCAAAGAAAATGGTGTTGAAGCCTATGATGGGATATCAGGGTATGAAAGCTATGTCTCAGCAGAAGCCCTAGAGCCCATAAGAACTACATTTTAACTTGGTACCAAAAGTAAATTTTGAGTAGATTTCATTGAGTTAATAAGCCTTAAATGACACTTAAAAATTAAAGGTGTACACTTAACCTTTTTGGATGTGTTGGCTAAATAAAGATGTGTGTATATTTTCTCAGTTTAATTCCCCCAAGCAGGAATACACAGATGGGTGCTGCCCTGACCTTTGCCCTCTCCGTGTGTTTGCACTGGCTGCTGGCTCCTTACCTCTGTTTGTTCATCTGTCAGAACCTTTGCAGTTTCTCCCTTTGGTTGTGTGTGTTCTTTGTTCATGGATGTTTTTTAATGGATGGACTGTTAATTAATACAGCGAGGTTTGCGTGCGCGTTGGCACTTGTCTAACCTGTGATGACATGGCACACGCCTCTTGATAACCTTCGTCCTACAGAGGGCTGCGCAGGACCTCGTGTTCTGTGTCGGCTTCGTGTGCAGCCTGCACGTTGGCGCTTTCCCTGTAGGCTTATCGCCCTTATCTCTCCCAGCGGCCACAGTTGTTTCTGAGTTGAAGGTGCTTGATGAATTGTCTTTTAAAATCCTTTCCTCCATGAGACAAGGTGTTGGAAGCCGAGATGCGGATGTTCATAACGAAGTGCACTGACAGCAGTGTGTTCTGCCTGTGTTCAGACACCAGTAGGTGCACCGATACTGGGGTAAAGAGGAGAGCTGAGAGTGATGCACTGTAACACCCCCTTACATAATTCATTTAATAAAAACAAAAATGTCGTTATAGATTTTGCAGTAAACCTTGATTTTAGAAAGTGTATTAAAGTGTTGACAATGGCACAGTTTTCTGGTCCTCATAGGTGAAAGTTTAAACATGATCTCTTCTCAAGATGTACTTACAGTAATTGCATTGTAAAAAGTGTAGTCTGATTAAAGACAATTGTGGTACATTCCTCAAATAAACAATTTTAAAAGCTTACTGTCCTTTGGACACTATGGCCTTATGAAAATAAAGCCAGTTTTGTCATTAGTACTAGTCTAAACTATGAGCAGGCCTACACTTTCTGGAGCCAAGGTTTATCTCTTAATTTTGTTAATTTTTAATACTTTTTTAATATATTTTTTTAATACTTTTTTGGAATTATAGTACACATATTAATGAACTGTTAAAGGTCTCTAGATAAGTGTACACAGTTTAATGCATAAAGAATCCTTGACCATGTGATTTCAGGCAGACTCCTGAGTCCAGACTACTACTGTCATGTAGGTGCTGTTCCTAAGATCCACTGCATGGAATGAAATGAGTTTAACTGTGTTGTAAAAAAGCTGTTTATGTTGTCCTTACGTCACACTGATGTTTCTTGGACAGATTGTTGTGGATCCCATTTGGAAGCAGGTCTCTGAGTGGTTTTTCTTCCTGCCGCAGTAAACGACCATGTCGGCGATGGTGCTGTAGGCCATGTTGGACAGAAGTGTGGAGCAGGTTCAGGTCATTAGAGCTCTGTTTTTAATTATTCTTTTATGTTTCACAGGGCTTATGAGAAAGTGGCTGTCGCAAGGGCCCGTGACGCTTACAGCAGCCAGACCTCCTGTTCGTGGTTTCCTGTTCATCTAGTCTTTTTATTCGGATTTTTTTTTTTTTTTTTTTTTTTTTCTCCCTGCTCTATCACATCATCTCTCTTTACTTGGCAGTAAAGAGTGACTCTAAATGTTTCAGTCTTTATTGTGTTCTAGTCTGCTCTGCCTTGGACTGTTTGCTGTCTGAGCGCAGTGAAATGTTGTGAGTTTCCCTGGTGGGTGAATTACCTCTGTGTTCATGGGGTAGGTATTAAAGTGGACTGAGCTGATGTGTCCTTGGAGGCATGTAGGTGTCCTTCCTATACGTCCAGAAAATAGGTGTTTCTGCCTTGGTCTGACGTCTGAGATGGACACAGCGGCATCAGTAAGGGCAAGCCGTAAGACTGACAGTCCTGCATTTGAAGAGGGGTTAGTCATCCTAAGGGTATGTGTTAAGACAAGACGATTAAACATGAGGTATTTACCCTCCTACCTTGTGTTGTTTGGTGCTGTCAGCAGGTGAAGCAGGCCTGGAAAATCAGCAGCAGGTTAGGGTAGGCAGGGTAGGCAGGGTATGCTGTAGGGGGGCAGGTTTAGTGTGGATTCTGGGTAGCCCTCACTCCTGGTCACAGACGGCAGGCCAGATCGCAAGAGGAGCTCATGGTGAAGTTCCAGGCTGTGATGGACATCCCTGGAGGAAGCTGTTGTCCAGGCAGTGATAACCACTGTGGTTTGGACACGCATGTCTAGAGGTTGGCTTGACGTGAGGTGAAGCCCGTGAGACTGTGTGCAGAGAGGAGGGCCACAAGCTCGTACACTTTGTTTTTTATGCTTAGTGCAGTTGCATGAGCACTGATTATCTTGCATTTGAAAGCTCATTTCTGTTCTGACGGTGAGGTAGGGGTGTGAGGCAGATTGTACGAGAGGAGCGATATGGAGGCTTGACTCCACAGCTGAAGCAGGCGTGGTGGCCTCCTGTGAGGAGCGGAGAGATTTGACATCGAAAGGCTTTAATGGTCTTTCTCTCCATTTTCAGAGACCTTGTTCACCACAGCGGTGTTGGTGCACTAGGCACTGAGAGCAGGCCCTGGGTGTGATGGAGAGGGTCTGTGGGACAATGTGAATGATCTGTTTTAGCTTTGGAGTTCAGGTGTGCGGAGGTCCGTGTCAGCTTTCGAGACACCTCTGGCAGACGCATGATTTGTCATGGTCTTGTTTTGTGGGATTTCTGGTCACAATGTGTGGTTTGCATAACATCTGTTGGAATGCATGTCAACAAGCCCTGAACATCTCCAGCCCTGTGGAGCACAGACATATGGGCACAATCACAGAATCAGCAGAACCCCCTGGCTTTCATTTTCCTCAAGCAGGGCCTATTTCAGTCCTTTCTCAGCAGGGTATTTTCTATGAGTTGTTTGTTGCCATGATCAGAAACCCATCACTGTGGAAGTGTATTCTGCTTGTGTTTTCTTGCTTTGTATTTTCTCTCTTGACAGAATACGGACGTAGCTTATTTTGTTGCTGTCCACCCAGTCAGGAGCTAATCAGAAAGTTCAGTCAGTGCTCCAGAGTTCGTTGCTCCTAGAAGGAGGAAGTGTGTCTTTGCAAACGTACAGGCAGACCCTGCTGGACTGTTTAGATGAAGAGTCATGCTTTCTGGTGGAATGTCAGGCTTGTTTGCATTCCTGTGCCTTCATTTGGATGGGGGTGTGTTTCAAGTGACTGCCAATGGACAAGTCTGCTGTAGCTGCCCCCTGCCTGCTCTTCAAGAAATTTCACAATATCATCATGTAAGTTTATGTTAACCTTTGACGTTTGACGCATGGTGCCTGTAGGTTGTTTTTTTTTTTTTTTTTTTAAGGACAGGAGGCCTGACTGAAAGGCTTACATGCAGTGGAGTAAATTTGTTGGAGAAACACAAGATCTCAAAGCTGTGCCAACCACAATGAAATAATTTGGCTGTGACCAGCTAGGGCTGCCTCCATTTATCTGCGAGTATTATGTCACCACCTCTAGTGGCAGGTGGTACACGACTGTCTGATGGCTTACACTAAAAACATGAATTTACTGTCTGAGGCAGTAGCCTTTAGTGGGACAGACTTGAAGTAGGCACACTTGCGTATTGCTTTGTGCTTCTACTTAAGCTGTTGTGGTTGAGTAGTGCTTCCGTGACAGGAAGAAGCTTGTATCGGGGGAAGAGCTGACTTCCTCCTTTTCCTCTCACTGGAGACCCACTAAAGGGCGAGCCATGATTCCCACATCATCCTCAGCTAGCTGTACCATGGTAACCCCTGTCATTTGGGAAATGTCCACCCTGCCAATATGTGCCTGGGGCAGCGGGTCACAGTGCTGAGCCCCACAGCCCGTGCCTCAGGTGTTAGGACACACTGCATAAGGTGGGGATGCTTTACGGTCACGGCCGTGTGTTAGGATAATGTCAGGCACAGCCGAGAGTTTTAATGCAAGCTTTAAATGCGCTTGGTGATGAACTGACAGCTTGCTTTGATCTACAGACACCCGCTTCATGAGAAACGGTCATTAAGAGCCCATTTGGTGATGACTCGAATGTGGAATTCTGCTTCTGCCGCTAGCTGTAAGTAACTAATAAACATTTAAAGGGTTAAGTGTCAAGAGCGGGACGTGCACTGGTCGGGAACTTAATTAGGTCCAGTAAATGTCCCATTAATCTTTACAGGGGAAAAGTGTAAACTACAGATGCATTTAATTGGTTAAAAGCAGCCCTTAACATAAATAAATCATTCAGTGAATGAAAATGCAGGTAAAGTGCACTGTTTTGGAGAACAGCTGAAGCAAAGAAAAATTATAGACATGAGTGAAGGCGAACACTGTCTCACAGGCCAGTATGGACTGCTGTCCACATGGGGAAATGTACCATCAGCCTGGGGCCATTGTCACTTCGCCCACAGCAGAACGGGCAAAGCGCGTGGTGAGATAAAGCTAACGGTGCATGGCCTCACGGTACACATGATGTCGTCTCACACTTCATCCTGCTTTGCACCCATTTGTGGCGCTGGTGTGCAGCTGTTCCAGCTTTCAACAGTGACACAAATCCCTCAGCGCTGCGGAGGTCTCGGGCCTGCCCACAGTATTCCCACTTCACTTTCTCTCGTTTTCCTGTCGTGCTGATGATCAGCACCTCTTTCCAACCCGCGGTGATCTCTTACTCCGCTTCCCTGTCAAAGCCCTTGTCTACCGGCTCAGTCCTTGAAGGTCCAAATTGTGAACGGAGCAACAATGTTGGCAAGAAAATTGACTTTGACAAATTTATCCTGTAAAAATAAATGACTGTTTGGTATGAAATGTTTATTTACCAGCCTGTACTTTGTAATCTCAGTGCTGGTTTGTGTTCCTACATTACAGAATATATCATATTCAAAATAATGTTCTGCAAGTGATCAGTCAGGACAGATGCATGTAGAACCTCTGTGTCTATGATGGTGTATATGTGTGTTACAACATGACACAAGCTACATCGTCACCTGTGTAGTGTGGTCTGTCATTTTAATGCTGTAGATTCCTGGGGGGGGGTCTGTGGTCTTGCTTACTGTCTACATTTCTTCCTCCATTCGTTGTCTCACACTGACTAATCCTGGCCACTTCCTGAGGAGAGTGAGTGTGTGTGTGTGTGTGTGTGTACGTGCAAGTGTGTAGGTAACTGAAACTCACGTCCAATGCGTGTGCATTGGTGTATGTATCTTTGTGATTGCACATTTTCCTTTGTTTTTGAGCATGCATGCATACATGTGCGAGTGTTTGGTTTTAGATTCCTCATGTCGTTTGTCACGTCTGTGTATTCGGGCTGCTTTATTCCTGTTTTTTGTACCTTTAGTGCACTTTTAAGTTTGAGACTCTCTCAGACATCTGAAGCTCCTGCGTAAGCCAGATGACTCTCCTGTCTTCCTCTTACCTTGTCAAAGCTGGCTGTGTGAGAAACTGCACCAGTTCTGTCACGTAATTGTCATGAGTAAAAAACAAACACAGGAAGTTTTGGTCAATGATGTCACCCTTGTGTCGGAACTGAACTTCCTGTCACTTGCGAACCCATTCAAAACATATTGAAACAAGCAGTAGTAACATTAGGATGTTGCAGGTGCATTTTAGTTCAGGGGAACTGAGTGGGTGTTTGATATGGGAACAAAGCAGTGTTGGACCAGGACAGACTTGAGACCCACCCCCCCCCCACCCCCGTGAGGCTTACGTGACCGCAGGAGGAAGCAGGCTGCCAGGCCTGTCACCCTGCCGCTAACTGAGTTCACAGGTGCTCGGTGCCCCAGCCTAGGGTAAACCAGCATAGGGGACAGGGTGATGGAGGTGTAAACTCACGTCTCAGTTGCTGAAGACATGAAGCACGGGACAAACGAGAGACTACTAGCCTCATTGTGTTATCCTACCTGACCGGCAGCTGAAGTCCTAAACCGTGTCCTATAACGAGATGAACGTGTTCAGCGCAGTGTGCACAGAACCGGCCTGAGCATTCCGTGGTTAGAGATGGGTGAACATCACAACGACGTTTGAGCGAGCAAATATGCGGACGGTCCTGCACTGGCTTCACAGTTCCCTCATCCCCGTGTCCCCTGTGACAGGCACGGTACTGTGGGTGGGGTTAACAAACTAGGAAGAAATGAAGGTGGGTGGTAAAATTTGTAAAGTTTGTAAAACTGACAAGCACTTTGATCCATGTTTAGTGAAAGTGCAGGGGCCCAGAGGAGCCTCTGTGTTCAGCAGCTGACGGCCGTGTTCACTGCTTTTATTTTCTTTGCTGACGGGTCACCGAGAGCAGCTTAATGCCTGAACATAAATCAACTGGATAAGCGCTGTATTTGTGCATGACTCATTCAGCTAAAGCTTGCCCTTCAAAAGCCTGCAGATCTGTGAAATATCTCAGGTGTATCTCAATAACTGTTTTGATTTATGTCTTGTGTCTAGAACAGTTTGCAGCTGCAACTCCGTTTTAGACCACAAGGGGGCAGTAGGACATTTTTTATTTTCAACAGGGAAGTAGTGTGAATAAATGCATGTATAACTTGATTCTTCACTTCTACACTGTTTTTGGCTGAGGACAGGAGGAAGCCCCTGCTTGTGACATACCCTACATGGCTAGAGGCAGCTCCTAGGTGTTTTTGTAATAAAAAGAGAGAACTTCCACACACCTGACATACTAATTTAGGTTTTGTAGTGGGGAAACGAAAGTAACGAAATTACTTTCCCACAGTATTTGGAGCCTTAGCACATGTATTAAAGTAAAATGTTTTGAATCTGGAGTTTGCATGTTTTCCTTGTGCTTGGTGGGTTTTCTTTGGGTTTCCTCCCACGATTCAAAGACAGGTTAGGATGATTGGTGTCTCCAAATTGCCCTTAGTGTGTGCTTGTGTGTGTGTGTCCTGCGGTGGGTTGGTGCCTCGCCCTGGGTGTCCCACGCCCTACACCCTGTCTCTCCTGGGTTGGGTCCAGGCTTCCCATGACCATTAACAGGAAAATGAAAATTTATGTTTAGAATCTGGAAATCATGTTAATCATTCTGGTTTCTAGTAAAAGAGAAATGGTACACAAGAAACGGTTTTTGATAAATTAAAAATATTACTAGATTTATTTTTAAAAGTTTTCTGCACTAATAGTAAAGAATTAAATTCATACAGTGGCGCTGTTGCTACCTTTTATTGTCCAAATGTTCTCAGATTTGTGAGTAACGGCTGTCTGATCTGTTTCACAAGTAATATGAATAATAAAATGTAATTTGGCAGTTTGGGGACAGCTATCCTCACACTGATCCAGTTTACTGGTATGGTGCAACAGAAATCTGTGTTTGGTTTGTTTTATCTGTTCTCCAATATCATTGGCTTTCAGAGCAGCCAGTTGGTTGGTCAGTCAGTGTCTCACAGCCATGCAGTGCAAAGTACAACTCCCTGTGCAGCATATCAGACTTCCACGTACTTTAATGTTCAGTGTTTACTTTTAACTCCAACAATTCCTCTTTTATGTGGAAAGGGAACACAGCAGGTGGCGTGTCTTTCACTGCTGTGAAAGTGAGAGCAGGCCACAGTTCATCACAGCAGGGGCTTCTGGGTAAATGAGGTCAGCATAAAGGGTGTGTTCTTAGACCTAAAAATAGTCACTAAATGGTTGTTTTCCATATGCCTTGTGGAAACAGTGACTTTTGGCCGTTTAACAGGAGAAGCCAGTCTGGGTAATTAGTTTATGTTGTTCGTTATCAGTTGAGTTGTTTACGCTGGGCGCCCCAGGCTCTGGCTGGTGGGCCTGTGTGGCATGTCACTCAGGCAAGACGGACAGGAAGTGGCAGAGACTAGTCGCTAATGTCACCTTTGGGTAGCTAAGCCTGGGGCTTATGGCCCTCCCAGAACATTCACAAGAAAGGAGCGATTCTGTGAACTCCAGTCAGTGCTTTGGAGTGAGCAACGTTTACTCAATATGAGGGGCGTTAACTCCTTTAAATGGATGAGAATGTTGTCTCCATCTTCAGACAGGAACATAATGTGTGGTTTTATAGCATCCTGATGCTTTGAGAAGGAGGTGGAGGTGCGTGGTGTGGGTGGGGTTGCTTACCCGTACCATGATCACAGGTCTTCATGTGAGTTTGTGTGAAGATTTTGCATCATTAGCATTGCTCGTTATTCCCAAATCTCTTCACCATCTCCTGACGTATTTAGAGGGTAAAGACCTGTGAAGACCTTGTTCAGAGGGTGTGCCACCCCATGCTGTGCTACACATTGCTAATGTTATTAAGAGTGCTATCCAAACAACTGTCCTTGAGATTTTTGATGGGAGATGAGCATTTATGTTAGTCTCTTTGTCCCCTTAATGTGGTGTAACGGAAGAGCAGAAGAGGCGCTTTAAGGCTGATTACCATCCATGCTCCGCTCTGGTGGACATGAGACCGCCTGCCTACTGGCATTCCTACACATCACAAAATTGGCCATGAGCATCAACCTGAGGAGTAGTAAATTAAAGCGTTAAATTGGCTGGCCCTGCGCTCCTCTCGGCCTTTGCTCCAAGATATCTACAAAGCCCCCCACACCATCATCACCCCCATACAGAGACGGGCATTTATGCCATGTCTCTAGAAGGAACCCTGCCTTCTCCATAGGAATTTGTAGTACCTGTCTGCAAAGGCCTCCAGTGTGATACGATGGGCGTCTTCTAGCTGATGCCCTGTCGGGTGTTTATGTCCACACATGTGGCACCATCTCTCCCCTGGAATCGTGGCACAAAATAATTCTGCATTTAATTTTTGCACATGCTCAAATGATTATGCATGTGTCTGTGTGCAAGAAATCAAATCAGTATTAAGGAAGAAACTGAAGCGGAGTGAGATGGGTCTTGGGGCTACAGAGGTGACCACTGTGTCACGGCATGGGAAAACAAAACAAGAAAAGACTCAGTCACGGATGCATACAGCTCTACACAGTCCCAGTTTGGGCAGTTTCTTGGAATTGCTGCATGTTTTTGCTGCTTTGTATTTTTATACCAAATGAGTAGTGTGACTTGCCTCTGTCTGTGCTTTGTGAGTGTGTGTCAGTGGACCACTTGTGTGGTCCCTCTTGCTAACTAATCAGACACGAAACAGACGGTCAGTGGTGATGGGAACAAAAATGATTAGTGCATTGATCGTGCCGGTGGGGGTTACAGCACACAAAGACAAGCAGCTATAGATGGGCACTTAGTGTGATCAACTCATCACAGAGTTCTTGTCCAACTTATCAAAAGCAAATTTTAACATATTATTTTGCCTGCTTTATAGATAATTAGGGGGGGGTGTGCTCACATGACCAGGATGTTGACTGTTCAAAACTTCTACTTGAGTAACAATGTTTGCTTTGCATTGTTGTACATATATGAAGGTAAATGTACCATTTCAGTTCTCTGGACTTTGCCAAACTCAGAACTGAGAAAGATGTGTGGGACAGACTTGTGCCGCTTCAGGGCTGGACCAGGTTCTTGCTTCTGTTTGTCATGTCTTTAAAATGAAGGCTTGATGCAGACCTTAAGAATGTGAGCCATTTTGTAGGATACAGGCTTCATCCACTTTGAAATATGACTTTTGGTTTCTTGTAAGTACAGATTGTGTCCAGTTCTTAGGAAGAAATTGGCTGTTGATGTTGGCACTAAAGTCACATTGTACTGTGTGTGTGTGTGTGTGTGTGTGTGTGTGTGCGTGTGCGTGTGTGCGTGTGGAAAGAATAACAGTGTGTTCCCAACTGCATAGTTACAACTTAAGATGTTTGTTTTGGCTGTGCTGTATTGGAGTTATTTTGTGGACTCGACAGAGGCCGTGCTACGGTATGTCCAAATCTAGTTTCAGTCCTAGATATAATAAAATCATGTTTATTAAATATCATTTTATTTTTACATAATACACATTTAACAAGAACTCTCAACTTTCGTTTCACTTTCACATATTGTTGTTGTAATTATATGTAAAGTATCATGCTATTATTAGTAGTACACTAATAACAGCATGATACTTTACATATAATTAGTAGATACATTTTATACATTTACCTTGCGTTACCGATAGTTTTTTTTTTTTTTATAATGATAACTACGTGCAATAATTTTATCTGTTTTAAATTTTATGTTTTACAATTTTAACTTTTTACTTTTTTTGTGTGTGTGATGGTGGGTGATTCTTGTCTTTTGTGTGTTGCACCTGTCAGATATTGCACATCTAATTTTGTTGTATTTGTACAATGACAATAAAGCTTAATAATAATGTTGTTGTTGTTAATACTACTGCTGTGGTGTAATAGGACGTGTGTCCACCGATGGGTAACAAGAATTTAAAGGACATGGGAATATAAGACAAATATCTATTTAAATTATGTTAAAGAACTGTGTTATTGGTCAGAGAGCCCATATTTATTCTCCAGGGTGGTTAGCTCACTTGGATAGTCTCGCTGGTTAAAGAAAGATGGAGAGTCTTTGGGATGTACATGTCCTGACTCCTGCTCCCTTGTCCAGCGCAAGAGAGTCATTAAGGGTGGCTAACCTGGTGGATGTGTGAAGTGGTCTTAATCTTCGTTACTCTTGCATCAGTCCCCAGGAAGACCTGACCAATTTTGACTCAGGCAGAAGAAGCTACTTGGATGAGTAGTGAAACATTCCTATCAAGAATAAAGAAGTCCACTTGACATGACTCAACTTGCAGACATTCCCAGGGGAATTTCTCTTGACACCCCTGGACTGTTTTCCAACACCTATTGCCCCGCCTTATTTAAATGCAGCCCTGCGGAAGCTCCTGTTCTGGGGGGGGGGTTCTCCAGCAGCGCTCCCCGATTTCATTGCTCCGCTGTTTCGTTTGCTGTCTACATTTCATTTTTCCGTGTGCGCCGACAGCACCCTGGTAAAATACTGGATTACTTAATCAGATTTTTGTCTTCCGGAATGAGGTTTAAGAGGAACGGCTCCTACACGCTGCACAGGTAAGGGCTCCTAACGCGACCCCCCCCCCGTTTGCTGTGGCCGGCGTGAGTTCCGTGCATCCCGGCGCACCGGCAGCGCCCTGCCAGCCCAGCTGAGACTTGCATGGCATCTTGCGGCGTGCTTTTTCATCCTGACAAAATAAAACGTTCGATGGGTTAGTTTGAACAGTGGTGCGTTTCAGTTCAGTTGCCTCGGTGCCACACGCCGTGCAGCGCTTCTGTTGCTTCAGCATCGGATTCGTGGTACAGATTTTCCGACACCGACTTCACCTCGAAATCGCGTTGATAACTAAAATCGGATCTGTTAACTGGGATCGCGTTAAACATAATGAGTACAGCAGCGTATTACGGCATGTGTTGTAGTGTGCATGTCTGCTCTAAAGTTGTAAATGAAATGTTTGAATACGTGACGTACGCGCAGATCCCGAGCAGCGAGTCCAGGAGCAGAATCCGTTTCAGTCCCAAACACAAGTGTGATCATGGAGCTGTTAACGCATGCAATGATCACTGAGCACCGTTTTAAGTGCTTGGGCAGCGGTAATCCCGGGGGCTGGATTATTACTTGTTCTACTTGTTTCCGTTTGCATGTGTATAGAATGAGTGCAAAAACGAAATCCTGTAAATGTAGCCAGGACTGCAGTCCTGCTTTGCCCTTAGTAAGGAGTGTGATGGGGGTTAACATCCCGTAGGCATGACTAACATTTTCCTCCTCCGGTCTGATCACTTAGCAACTTCAGCCTAGTCGTGTGTGGCTAATGCTAGGCCAGCTCTCATTTGTCTGAAATTCCTGGGAATGCTTGGGAAAATGTTCTTCCTCTCTCCAAAGCTGCGGATTTAGTTTGTTTTGTCTTGGGCCTGAACTTTACTGAAGTTCAGTGTCTTAATCAGTGGGCAGTGGGTGATCATGGGACTGAACAGAGCGCTTATAGGAACTTAAATAAGAAGTCTGTCTGTGACCTGCAATTTCATATCCCAGGAGGAAAACTGCAGTTGAACCCTTGTGGTGAGTACAACACCCATCTTGCTATGTGCAGCGTGTCTTGTGTAGGCAACGGTATAATACATTACTTTTTAAGGTAAACACTTGGTCTTGAATTCGATATTTGCCAGAGCTGAGGAAGTGGTCTTAGCGGTCTGGTCTGCCAGGGTGTTTAGGTGGACAGTATGTTGTGGACATACACCTTCCTGCGCTGTACTGTGTTGTGGGCAGCCCTTGATTCTCAGCTGCACAGGTGAATCGCTAAGTGGAGGTTATTGCAGTCTAATGAATTCACAACCTCTTGCTGAGGTTCGTCTTTCTCGCTTGCCCATACCAAATTAAAAAGCCTTAATGAGCTCTATCATTCAGATATGTTAATTATACAGGGGAGAGGTTGGCAAGTGGGATTATAATAGGATGAGAAGACAAGTGAAGGGCACTGGAGCTTTGGATGGTTTGAAAGCATGAGAACACAAAGCCCATTTAGTTACATTAATACTGTGGTCTAATACAGCCCATCTGATAACGTATTACAATCTGGGTTTGCGCAATGCAGTAATGTTAAATATGGCTTGGCGGTGACTAATTTTTAAGGCTTGAGTGTACTGGCATCTCATGTGCTTGTATTCTGAAGGGCCATGTTTGAAGCATGTCCGTCTTTCTGGCTGGCACTCCTGTTGGGATGACGGGGCAGAAGCTGCAGCTGGTCAGGAACACTGTAAAGATGGTCCAGCAGTGAGGCCCAGGGCCATGATCTCTGTTTGACTTCCAGTTAAACAGGGAGGCGGTTTGAGTTGTACAGCTGGCAGCTTTCCCATTTCCCTTCTCTGTATAGGAGTTAATGGGTCTAGGGTCATTTTTGTTTTCAGTAAGACCCTTAATGTCTAGTGACTAAAGCAGAGAAAGTTGTCTGGTAATGCATTAATTGAGGACAGTAGCCATACTTGACTGCCCTCATTAGCTTCACCCCAGACTACCTAGTTTCTTGACTGTGTTGTTTTAGCAGAGGAGATTTCCAACCCATTTTTCTTAATATAAGCTGATGTGTTTTTGGGACATGGGGACCCTAGAGGACGTCTGAAGCTGTTCTACAGAGAAGGTCTGCTTCTCTCACAGCACAAGGAGCTCTTCCTCTATGCTGGCTGTCGTCGTACCTCAGGCTTGGCGTTATGGGCAGGTCGTGCGAGTCAGCCTGCCAGCCTAATGTTCCTGCCTCTCGTAGCAAGACTGAGGTGTGTTTGTGTCATTGTGTGTGTGTGTGTGTGTGTGTGTGTGTGTGTGTGTGTGCGTGCGCGCACGCCCTCTTGGTGTCACATGATCGCTGCCCGCCCTGCAGGCGTGCCGTGTTGGAGGTCCCCACCACTATTTCTCTAGCCCCCCCCCCCACTTCCTTTAGCCCTCCCCCTGGACTAAGTCTGCCATGGCAGCAAGGTAAAGAAAGTGCTGGTTAGACAGTGCACTACTGGAGCTCTGAGCTGGGACTATTGAGAACCGCTGGGTAGGGGGGTCCGTATGAGTCTGCTCCCACTGCCCAGCTGATCTTCTGAATGGGTGTTCTTGTCTGCTGTGATTGCTTCTTCTACAGGTACCAAATTTTAAAGTGTGTTTGTCCTGTCTTGTTCTTTGCAGTGCCGCAGACCTGTCTCACTGTGCCCGCTGTAACCCTCCCCCCTGTATGTTTTGTTGAGGCAGCATCCTGCTGTGTTTCAGAAAGTAAAAACGTGTGACCTGCTGGTTTTCAAAAGTGCCAGGTCAGTGCTGTATACCGTCTCTGTAAAGCAAGTGCTCTGCACAGCAAAACTTTGCTTCTCTAAATATCTGAGTTTGCTTCCTGTGGTCTCAGAATGATACGGGAGGAAGGGTGAAATGAGTAAGGAGGCTGTTCGCCATACAGTGGTGATGGGTGGGGGAGTGGAACCAGTGTTAAACTGTGCGACGGCAGTATGGAGTCCTTATCTCAACACTTATAATGACAGGGCTTGATTTAAAAAATGGACAGATGGGAGCTCACAAACATACTTGTGTAGGTGTGGACACTGTTGGGTGAAGGCTGATGTTTGCTTATATACATACGTGTATGTGTGTTTCAAAGAGGGGTAGTTTGTAACACACACACACACACTTTGGCGCTGTATGACGTTTTCATGTCTCCAGTCAAACTGCAGTCCTCACAGCTGTGTTGGATTAGGCGGGCCGGCTTGTGGGATTCATGTGTCTATTTCCATGCGTGCCTGCCTTGTCGCTGTGGGGAACAGGCAGGCCTTTGTGGCGGGGGCTCGTTTGTGTCTGGTTGATGGTCCTGGCTCTCCAGGGGCGAGCTCGTCCCCCTCTTCCCAGCCTGCATCATTTCACGTGGTGCTCAGCACAGAACCGCAAGTGTACCCCGCTCAACAAAGGGCAGCGTTGAGCACAGACACAGGCTTCGTCCTGACAGAGAGAGAGGGGGCAGTTGCTCACAGTCCCGTGCCTCAGCCTGCACCTGGACTGGTGGGGGGGGGGGGGCGTGCATGCGGTCAGAGTGGGAAGTGCCAATTACTGGAGTTGGGTGATCGCTCTGGCCACTAGGACGCCGCGCTCTGAGGGTTTCACACACGCTGTTCGATGGGCCTTGTTTGGTTCTCCAACCAGGGAGAACAGCAGGAGGAGCCTTCTGGGTAAGGCTGCACAGGGGCTTTAGCCTTTCCAGGACAAATATTTTCAAATATTACACAGCTGCCGTTGAACTGCTGCATTGTAAGTGCTGAGAGGTGTCCAGAATAACTGGCTGATGGGACACAGTCGTGGGTTTTCATTAACAAGTTTGTGTGTCTCTTTAATCACTTCTGAATGACCTAAAGTTTGGAAAATTGGAAAAGAACTTGGTCATTTGTGGACCAAATATGACTTAAAGACCCGCTATTCGATATGTCTTGCCCTTGAGCTGTGTATGTTCGTGTTTGCTTGCCATATTAAACCTGTAGAACTTTAAAGGATTATTGTATCAGAGCCTTTAGCAGCCTTATTTGTTCAGCAGCTGTTTACCTTGATATGGCTTTAGTTTGGCATTAATGACTAATTTCTCTTTGTCTGAGTTTCTTACCGTTGCCTGCCTCAAGTTCAAAGATTCATGGTTATTTGAGCTTCAGCGTGGATTCCTGAGGAGAGGTCCTGTAGACCAGGCAGATGGATTCACAGGGCGCATTTTTAATTTAAATGACAAAGCAGCATAACCACTGTTCATGTGTAAAGTTGGTTGAAGGAAGCTGGCTCTGTGGGACAGGCCTGGTGGAATTCTGTTTTTGTATGAGGCCAAGTGACCTCGGCCTGTTTTGTGTGACGATACATGAGGATTCGTGGCTGACGGACTGGTCGGAATGACCCTTTAGTTGTCTCTCAGCCAGCGTGGTTTTCCAGGCTGTCGGAGCGTGTCCTGAGATGTCCTGTTGTCACACTGGGAGAAGTTTCTCTTTCCTAGGAGTCTGAATGTGCCACCTTCATTTGAGCTGCATGTGAAATTAACTTTAAGTTCTGCTTCATCTTGGCTGGGATGGGTGAGGTCTTCTTCACATAAAAACATTCGAACATGCCATGCACTCGTGTTTTGTATTGTGGTGGGTTAAATCTAATGCGCGCTGTGTCCTACTATTATTATTATTATTATTATTATTATTATTGTTGTTGTTGTTGTTGTTGTTGTTGTTTTTTTAATTATTTATTTTATTTATTTTTTTTAATACAATTTTTAAAAATTTTTATTTAAATATTACTGGTCGAAGATGCTGTTGTGCATTTTTTTTTTTTTTTTTTTTCTCATTAGGTAGATGGTAATTGCAACACAGTTTGAGCCTTTTACTGTCCGTATCTAAGTGGCAGCAGCAGGTTTTTAGAACCCTTTTGGATTGGAAGAGCAGAGTGTGGCTCAGCGCCAGGGTCTGTCCAGCCCTTGTCCAGTCTCCAAGATGGATGCCTTTCCCTAGTCTCTGCAATTAAAGGAACACAGTACACAGGAGCGTTTTGGACTGTGTGTTAGACTTGTGCTCCAGTGCGTCCCGATGTGGACTGGGCACAGCTGTGCCAGATAATGACCTATAGTTTGGGGAGGTGTTTCCTAGCTTCTCCCCAGAGATTAACAACACTGATTTTGGGAGGTCTGGGGAATATTCTAGAAAAGAAAATGCCTGCCAATCTCTTTATCAGCTCATCTTTCCTGCCCTCTCCTTTGCTGATGACAAGCTACACAGATGGGTGTGCGTGTGTTTGTGTGATTGTCTCTTACAATGAAGAGGGACCTTCAGACGACCGCCATTGTCATGTGGTTAAAGCCTACAGCTGGCACACGATTGGCTGCCTCGCCTGCCAATCCCCAGATACCTGACGGGTCTACTGTGTTGCTTTACTGTAAAAATGGTACTTTTTCTGTTGCAAGCCAGTAGCATTCAGCGTAGTGTGTAGGTTCTTCCTTGTGGTTTTCTGGGGAGACCAGACATGTTTTGGGCCATAGTCAAAGGAAGGATCTTGCTGTTTAAAGGCTGGGTGGTTGGGGGCTAGTTGCTTTGTGAGTTTGAATGTTCCCATGCTGGTGTCATCCTGCACACTTTGGGGCCGCTGTTGTAGTCACTGTTGTCTGTCTTGGGAATGTGGCAAAGAGCTGAACAGGAATACAGGCATCTCCTGCACCCTCAGTTGCACATGTGACCTGCACTTCGTTTGAGTTTCTACTTTTCCAGTAATGAAGACCCTGCACCCCATGTCAGTGAGACTGTCACACTGGGGTTTAGCAGTTTTCTTAATGCTCACAAAAGACTAACTGAAGCATCGAGGGAGAAAAAAATCATTTGAGCTGATGCTGTACCGAAAACCTGGGGTCTTTTGGTTATAATAATGTGCTTAGGAGCGTTAACCTGGTGCAAGTGTGAATTTGGTGGCAATAAGTGCTGGGAGTCTGTTTGGCCCTCAGAGTGCTCCACAGGAAGTGTGTCTGAAAGGGACGTATGATGCTGTGGTGCGGTCTTGCCGTTTTTTTAAAAGACAACAGGTCAGTGCCTGTGCTCTGTACTCGTGTGTTTGTGCCGGTCACACTGCCTAAGCTTGAAGTGTGAAGCTCATTTCTGGTTAGGTTGTGGGTTTGATTGACATATAGACAGGCTGACCGTTCCTGACCAATAAGGCACTCTTCTGGGTGTGGGGTCTCTGGCCTGGGAACTGCTTGCCAGCCAGTGGCTGAGTGATGGGGGGGGATCTCTAATCTTGGCCACCACACCCTTCCTTGGGCCTCCTTATCTGCACCTCCAGACGGGCGGTGGTGCCAACGCTGGGCCAGGGCAGGCAAGCCAGAGCACCCTCCTGTTTCACCTCCCAGAGCAGCAGAACCAGCCAGACCAGAGATCACTGCTGAAGTGTTGTGAGCCTGCATTTCTGCTGGTCACATGCATGGCGAAAGCAGACCGAAGCTCTGTGGAGAGGCCCAGGTCTCCGGAGTCCCCTCGCATGCTGCTCATGGCCCTCTTCCACAGGTAATTCTCTCTGAAACCCACCCCCGCAGTCCTGCAGTCTGGTAAGGCAGTGCGTCGCTGGAGCTGCTCATCTGGATAGTGTGTGTGTGTGTGTGCGCGCGCTTACCTACTCACACCCAGTTGTTGTGACGAGTCCTTGGGGTCGTTTTGAGGTGTTGGTAGCTGTTCCAGTTGAGGGACGAATTGGGACTTTCATGTTTGCGGTTAATCAGTACAGTTGTGTCTCCCTTCTGTGCATTTCAGTTGCTTGTGTCTGAACCTTCAGCTTCACAGAAAGGCCAAGAACAGAAAGCGGAAGTGCGAAGTCTGAGCCCAAAGCTTCTGACAAACTTAATTTGTCTCATAATAATTAATATTAATTTGGACTCATTTCTGTTCACTGTAATCATGCAGCAGTGTTTTGTTTTTCCTCATCAGTAACATCCAAGTCAGTCTCTTTGTATATTTGCTAGCAATTCCTGCTTTGTCACTTATTCAGATATTGGGTGTGTTTTTTTTTTTTTATGTGTGTATTCCTGTACGTTTGATTCCACAGAACTTGTTTGTGGTGTACAGATTTTAAAGTGCCTGCCTGTTGTCTTGCTTAAAAACTCAGTGCTCGTCAGAGTTTTTGTGTTAGTACAGGTATTTGGGTTTGATAGACGTGATTCGTTTCAGGTGTGAAATAAATTTCCCCGACCCGTTCTTTTAAACATGATACTTCCTGCATGTTGCTGCAGTTACGCAGCCCAGAAGGGACGGTCTAAAACAGACACCCAGAGGGAGCAGGCGCGGTGATGGTGCAATCACCAACAACAGCAGAGTCAGTGAATAAGGGTTGATCATGTTGGGATGGAGTTACAGGGACTGCAGCAGCGAAAGGCGCCTCTTTAACCCTAACTGTTATCTCCATTCTTTTCCCTTTGTCATTGTGAGAAGGAAGATGGTGCAGGGCGGTGGTGGCTTGCATCAGCTCCTCAACCCTCTGTGATTTTTGTGGCCAGAATGTGCCTTCACATGTGTTTGTTTTGCTGCTCTTGCCACTGGCCAGACATGCATGATGTGTTCCCTGGACCAAAGGGCTGGAATGTCAGCACGCTGGGTTCATTCTTCCTTCTCATGGCCCTGGGTGCTGCCTGCCAAGGTGTTCTTTTTCACTTGGCAACCCTTTGTCTTGTTTTACCTGCCCCCCCCCACACAGGCCAGTTGAGTAATTCAGCAAGTTTTCTTCGTTCACTAGGTCGTTTTAAAATAAATAGCTATTTATTTTAATGTCTTATGGTCAGGTTATAGTTTCTTGGAAAATATTACAGATGGAACTTTCATCCTGTCAAACTTCAAACATGCACAGAAAGGAAAGAAGCTTTACGGTTTAAATTGCAGTACCCATCACTGCCAGCTTTCTGGACCACCACATGTTCTCCTTGAAGCAGTTGATTTTTGGTGCTCCGACCCAGTAGTTGCTGTCATCTAACAGAACTTTAAAATATTTGTATGTGGGGGGAGGAGTACAGTGTTTATTGAAACATGCTGTACCTGTGATCCACATTCCATTATTTATGGCTCTTTGATGTGGTCTGGTTAAAGTGTGGGCCAGTATGCTGTGCTAACAGTTTGAAAAGCTTTTTTCCTATTTAATCTGACATCTTCTGGTCAGCTCACATCCATGCCAGTCATTCAAACCACCCCAAGTAAGCTGGTAGACCTGTGTTTTGACAGAGTAATTAAAGAGCTGCAATCGCGTGGCTTTGCAGTTTCACTGCACCCACAATGCAATGTGCTGCTTGGCCTCTAGGTGGCTCTTGTACTCCAAAGCAGAACTTGCTGTCTTCCCAAAACAGTGTGTGCCAGTTTTGGCAGTGGGTGCAGTGTACATATGGCCCTTTCATACTTTCATTTGGCACAAGTCATGCTAGAAGAATTCTGAGCTGTTTTGAAGACTTTGTTTTGTTATAGCTTTGTAACTTTCCCATATGTTCAAGATGTGTGTCTGTGAACTGTGATGCACTTGTATGTTTAAATCCATGCAGACCAGCTGTCTAAAACTGCTTTGTGATAAAGAGCTGGCAGTAGCATGCGCTTCTGTCGCATGTCTGCTCTGGACCAGTTCAGGGTTGTGTAGGATCAGCATAGTTAATGATATGCAAGAAATATTTCAGTGTGTGCTATGGGTTTGCTTTTTGCATTTGCATTCAAATTTTGTGGTTTCTGACTGATGAGGGGGTTTGCTTTGCTCATTGATTGTGGAGCATAAAAGTGACAGCCCCCCTTACCCTGATCCATGCTGTCCTGTGCTTCCTTACAACAGGAGCTCAGTGTGACTCCAAGGCCTGTGAAGGTGTCTGCAAATAGCATGGCCTGTTTAGGGTTGCCATGTCTGTGCTGTGGCTGTAGAGGGAAGTCACACAATGATACCATGTAACGTGCGTCGTGAGAGGTTTAACTACGGGGTCCTCCGTCTCTAGTGTTACGGCCTGTGACCTGTGGAGCGGCTTAACTCACGTGTAGCGTCAGGTGGACCTCTGTTAGGAACATCAGGAAGTTCGTGTCACTTATTGGTGTTTATTATAACAGCTGTAAAAAGGAGTCAGAGTAAAGTGATAAAGTCACCGATCGCCTGCAAGCCTCTGTTTCAATCTTGGTTTGCTTTTTTCCTTCCGTTTAGGTCCTGTTTAGGTCTCAGTCTTCTTCCTTTTTAAAAGCTGAAGTAATTATTCGAAAAAGAAAGTTGTTTACAAATTTGAGTTCCACTGAAATGCATTAATGCTGTGTCAGCAACCACAGCTGATGGGAAGGAATCAAGCTAACTTCTGATGGTTGTTCTGATGCCTCTTATCTGTCTTATTGTCTTGTTGTCGTTTTTCTTCCACTGATTGGGATATTAGTGCATCACGTTACATAAGTCCGTGATACATGTGATTATTGGGAGAAGATGGGTAGATAACATTCCACAGGGATATCGCTAGATACAAGCTAGGAAAATCTGTAAAGAAGCTTGCAGAGGAATAGTTGTGGAGGTTTAAAAAGGTGCAGAGGTACAGTAACACAGTGTAGGTGGAACCAGTTGTTGACCATTACAGTGAACGGCGTATGTTGTATGCTTCAGATGACTGCAGTTATCACACAAGAACTGAATGGTTACTTTATATACTACACAGAGCAACAGGAAGAATAAGTACTTGTACAGGAACAATAACCAAAACTGTTACCCATTAATATTGCACAGATTGTTGAAGAAAGTGTGTGTGTGTGTGTGTGTGTGTGTGTGTGTGTGTAAAAGGGGAGACCATTCAGAATTGTCAGAAAGTAGATCAGTACTGTTCAGCCATCTCAGAAGGGGAGATCACAAACTAAAGCGTTTAATTATGAGGGTACGGGAATAATTACATGCTTCTGATAAACATGGCGTCTGTCTAACCCTTTTAACGGTGGATTGTGGCTGTTCAGATCCCCCTTCATTTAGACTCTCTGTTCTTAGTTTCCCAGCAGGAAGGCAGGTGTGGAGAACTGGTCTCAGCTTGTGATGCAGCTGGGTGAGGAATGTGAAGCACGGATACAGGATGTGGGGGGGACTGTCTCACTCCGTTTTTTGGACATCTTGGTGATTATTTATTTATTTATCAGGGTACTTTTTGCCATTTCCTAACTAAGCAAAGGGATGATCCCCAATGACCTAAACAGCGTACTGTAGGGGATAGCAGGTGGTTGGCTGTGCGGTGAATGTGGGGATCCTTCGTACGGAGATTACATTTAGGTCTGTTGTTTGTTTTTTTTTTTTTTTTTTTTTTTTTTTTTTTTTTTCCCCGTTTTTTTTTTTTTTTTTTTATAAAGGGTGTTATTAAATTTTATTGGGAATATAAATTTTGAAAATGTGGCAGGTGCCCGTTTAT
>JABJVR010047018.1:8359-25362 GCA_025773905.1 Chitala chitala
ACCTCTCTAGGAGCTCTACATAGATACAACTACAAAGGGTGACCTCTCTAGGAGCTCTACATAGATACAACTACAAAGGGTGACCTCTCTAGGAGCTCTACATAGATACAACTACAAAATGTGAATAATTCATCAATGAAAGAGAAATATAAATCCAGACCATATACATCTGAAATAGCGTATAACCACACCTAAGTTGAAATCAGTTTGATATACATGCATTTTTTTTCTTTCTACTCAAGTTTTAACTTCAAAACTTTACCTTTTCTGTTTTCAATAGCTTTCTTCTGTGTCTCTTTTTAAATTAATCTTTAGTGATTTTGAAAAGTTTTTTTTCTTGATTTTTTTAACCCACTAACTGCTGGATCAGGAATTTATTTGTGTTAATTGGGTAGTGTATATTGCATTTCCATGTGTTGTGTTTATATGTTTGTATTCTTCCATGTAAATTTTGATTTTGTCTACTGTGTTTTTTAATACGCCACTTTGGAAAACAATAATACTTATCTTCACTTTCTAGTGAGTGCTTGAGTACCATGATAACTAAAGCAATAGAGAGATTGCTTTTGAAACTGTGATGCTGATTTGTACGTGTTTCACATGTCACATGTTTAAAGAAAGTCGAGACACCACCACGCCACAAAAAGAAGGGTTCAGTTCATGCTTTTGAGTTAGATCCCGTTCTATTTCCTCCACTTTCCCACAATGCAATTCTCACTGTAATCCTACAGAAATTGACACTGTTGTTCCCGAGCAAGAGCAACACTCTAGTGAGTACATCTTCTGATCAGATGCGTCACATGGTGGCTGTGTTTAACTCATTACTTCCATCCATTCTCGTTTGCAGCTTTTTATCAATTCCTTTCTGAATATTCTGCTTCTCTCTCTCTCTTTGTGAAAACTGGCTCTTTAGATATGTTAGAGCAATTTTATACAGAATGAGAAAAGTGATTCATCCTGTTAGTAGTCAGTGACTTTTTATCAAAGACGTTGAAGTCTTTTCTGCTTGGTCTGCTCTATGCTTCCGTGTTTCTGACATATGTTACTATCTGTAGACTATAGTATAGTATAAATGTACCGTGTATTTGGCTACATCACTAGGTTCTGGTACTGTTAGTATTTTTATGAAACATCAACAGTTGTTAAGAGAAGCTGGCCATGGCTGGGAGACAGTAACATGTGGACTAAGCATTGCCCCAGTGTTCAGTATGGAGCACCTTTCAGCCCTTCCTGCATTCCCTGGTGTGCCTCTGAACACGTCTGTCCTGGGGTGCGCAGCTTAAACGCACCCCATTCAACTTGTAGCCTCTGTATTCTCTGACTGATTTTGATTAACTTAATGGTAATAAAAATTTGTCCATGGAATGCTGAAGTTCTTGCCTGTTCATCCTTGGTGTGAAGGGTTAGTCTCACTGACATGTAGACTTTTGTACTCAAAACAGCTTAAGGTTTACTTTTAGAACTAATTTCTACAGGTGAACATCTGCCTAAATTTACCATATTTTGACTACATCAGCACCTCTCAAAGATGAATGTGTGAAACACCTCACCAGAGTTTGTTCCAAATTTAAACCTAACACTTTCATTAATAACCAAAAACATGGCTGTTGGCTCAGGTAGACCCAAACACTAAGAGTGAGTTTAAATATGGCCAGTTGTCATGTCTAACTGGAGTCGGGGTTAGGGTTTATCTCCTGGCACATCATCGGTATTATACACAATTCAGATACTAGGTGGTGTTTTTTCTCTGATGTTCATGCTGATAACATGAGAAGACCGCCTTACGATTATATTAAATGAAGCCTTTATGCCCCTTCCTCCCCTTGGGAAAGAAACAATTTTCTCCAAGCAACACAGCAACAGAGCAAAGTGTCCATGTCCCTGCTAATGGGACTGTCCGATTTTCTTCCAGGAGCACAGCAGTGTGTTGCTGGAAGAAAATCGGACAGACGTCCGTTTCTCACCTTTGATGTCTTCTGCTGATAAATCCATTGAATGACGTTTCATGGCAATTGC
Organism: Chitala chitala; assembly: GCA_025773905.1. NCBI lineage: Eukaryota > Metazoa > Chordata > Actinopteri > Osteoglossiformes > Notopteridae > Chitala > Chitala chitala. The sequence goes on from JABJVR010047018.1 coordinate 10,376, forward strand.
AGGAACTTCGAGGAGAAAACCAGGGAGCTGGAGGATTCCAGGATGAAAGACCACTGACACACACTCTCACACATTCGCATGGCCTCGTTTCACAAATAAAATGCTGAGGCTCACGCTGTTAAGTCTTCGAGTACAGAACAACACTTTTAATTAAAACTTGTGATGTAAAGGCATAAAAATCGTGGGCATGTGCTTTAGAAATTCCTGGTCTGAGCATCTGGCGGTGTGAGGGGATTTATGAATTCAATCTGATAAAGGCCTCAGCCATGCAAAATCTTTTCAGTACATTTCATTTTGTTAACTGGTCTGGTTCAGTCATTCTTGCAATAGATTGGCACACAGCCAGTTTTAAACTGTTCGATTCAGCTGACAAAGTGCTTTGCAAATGCTGCCTGAGAGAAGATGCATGTAATTACAGTGCGATTATGTAATATATCAATACAGGATAGCATTTGTAAATATAAATTTACTATCTCTGCCTCATGTTTACCAACTCACGGGATGACTTTGGGGTGTGTAACAGTCCACAGACATTCAGCGAAACAGAAGAGAGAGGAACTGAAGCGGCCAAAGGTTATTTGTATTTCCAAGTTAAAACATGAGAGCTTCTGAATATTAAAATGAAACAGTTCTTTCATAAAACTGTTCTTCCATAATTGTATTGCGTCTGTGCGCTACAGGCAGTATAGGGGTACTGATGGCACCGTAGGGGCACTGATGGCACCGTAGGAGCCCTGATGACAATGTAGGGGCACTGGTGGCAGTGTAGGGGTGCTGGTGGCACTGTAGGAGCCCTGATGACAACGTAAGGGCACTGGTGCCAGTGTAGGGGTGCTGGTGGCACCGTAGGGGCACTGATGGCAGCGTAGGAGCCCTGATGGCAGTGTAGGAGCCCTGATGACAACGTAGGGACACAGGTGGCAGTGTAGGGGTGCTGGTGGCAGTATAGGGGTGCTGGTGGCAGTGTAGGAGCCCGGTCGTAATCTATAGTTTTTCTCACTTGCATTGGTACATACAATTTAAGTTTAAATCAAAACTACCAGTTTCACCTCCACATCATCTAGTCACTTGTGCACATCATAAAGCAATGAAGGATGATTTTGGAAAAGTTTCAAGATGGCTGAGAAAACCTGTAGCATGTAGAGAGCAGGAAGCGATGCGTCTAAAGACTCTAAGGCACACATTTCCACCTGCAAGAACAATGTGGTTTTCTCCTGCACTGCCTACCTGTAAACATGAGTGACCGTAGCTAATACTGGGGTGAAGCAGCCTGATTGTGGATCAACACCACGTAGGACAGTGTAAGTGCAAAATGGGGCTTTCTGATGAGATTAGGCTGTTGAAACAAATGGTAACATCATGATAAGATGCTGGACCCCAAGAGTATTATGACATATTTCACTACAATATGTCTTCATAAAGTAAATACATTTACACAAATTAAAATGTAATTACAGTAATACTGCACACATCCTTCCCTAATGGTTATGAACATATACTTTTTCCAGATGATATGTGTTCCTGTTTAGAAAACAGTCAGTCTGCTTTGATAAACAATTATGCAAATGTAATTTAAAAATCTTGCAGTATTGCTGCATGGGGATGCCAGGTGTTCCGTTATATACATTGAAATTTCTCTGGTTGCAGAAAATTAGTACTTATGAGTCTCATTTATGTGATATGCATTTTCTGTCCATCCATTACCCAACTGCTTATCCTGTACATGGTCTCAAGTGGCCTGGAGCCTATCCCAGGTGGCGTGACACAAGGTGGCGCAAGGTGGCACAAGGCGTCAACCCATCACAGGGAACTGATAAATAGTTTATATGTATTGTTTTTTGATTTTTTTTTTTTTACCTGATGATTCAAAATAGCCTTAGATATCCAAACACGAGATCGCAGACTATGAGACATACAATTTGCAAGTTTGGTTTCTGCTGTCTGTGGTGGGTTGGCGCCCCGCCCTGGGTGTCCCCTGCCCTGCGCCCTATGTGCTCTGGGATGGGCTCCAGGTTTCCCCGCGACCCTCACCAGGAATAAGCCGTTAAGATAATGGATGGATGGATGGATGGTTTCTGCTGTTTGTTTTATGCGATTACCAGTTTTGTCCACAAGGTGGAAGCAGAGCTTTGTGTTTTTATCACACCACCAACTGTGCATTCCAGATACATGAACTGAGCTCTCTGTTTAATTTTACAAGTGATTCCAGGGCCCAGAGTTTTCAGGTGAAGTTTGGAGGCATCGTGTAGTGGTGATATAGAGGTTACTATTCTTGTATGAATGAAGATGACCCTGGGTGCTCCTGTTTATGTTTGTGTGTGTGCGTATGTGCATGCATGTGTACATGTTTGTGTGTGTGGATGGATGGCCCCACCTTATGCACATTGTTCTGGTCCTATATTAATTTATGTTAATTATAGCTCCACTTCAACGTTGTCAGTGGCAGCTGAAAGACCGCAAGGCTTATTTGTATTTTAGAAAAGACACCTACTCATGTGTGAGGTAATATATTTATAGTGATTATGGTTAATAGACAAACCCTTTGGATTAACCCCATTTTAACATGTATTCTGCCTGTCTTTGCTGGCTTGGCCTGTTACTAACAAACGCACTAATGAGGTCTCGATGTTATAACGTCAGTAACAGATGTCGTGGTCTGCGTTCATCTTTCTTTGTCTCAGATCTGCTCAAGCCTCTGGAAGCTGTGTGTTGGAACTCCTTTCCCTTGTGAGTGTATTGGTGGGTGGGTTATTTGGCTCTTCATGTCAGCACAGACCAGTCCACTCTACACCTGCCCCCCCCCAGCAAAGAATAGCTCCTCCCTTAATTTTCCACAGAGGTGTCTGTGCCCTCCTGACCCTCTTTAACTGAGGACCGACTTCACTGCCTTTCCACAACTGCTTGCGTCTTGACAACGCCTCAGATAACCTGACTGTATAAGTTTGACAAGTGACCTGTAAACACACACCTATGTAAAAAATCTGGGTGGGTTTATTTGACAGGTTTCTGATGTGGGTGTGGCACTCTGTCACTCCAAGTCCCAGTAACACGTAACACACATATTTTCAATAAACACTCTACATTTCCAACAAAGACTGCTTCACCCATCTAATTAACCATCCACCCATTTAATTAATACTCAGATTATAGAGCATAAATCATGTTATGATTCATTTTTCACCTTTACAGGTTTTGTCTTAAGGTTTTTGTTTGAGAATATGCTAACCCCGAGGCTTGAAACAGCACTTTTACTTCTGAATGTGGCCCATAATGCACTTGTGCACAGTGCCTGCAGCTACAAACGTCTCAAATCAGAGTTAAACATCTGATTATAGATGCAGATTATAGTGTCAGTACGGTTTTCCCCTCCACAAAGCCTCAGATATCTTTAAAAAGAGTGAAGTGGTTGCTTTGCTCTGAGTGACAGATAAAGGCCATTCCCTGAATGAAATCATTCCACAGTAGGTAGGAATCAATTATTGTAAAACCTTAAGTAATGGCATTTTAAACTGATGAAAATCTGTTGAATTTATTTATTTAAAGCGCGTGCATGTGGCGGCAAAGTTATCCTTAATGATCCATTGTTTTGTCTCCCTTACTAAACACCACAGAAGGACCCACTGATGAACTGTTACTTGACATGAGAACCTTTTGCTTTAAAATACATTGATTATCTCCCTGTCATCTCTATACCAGCATGTACTTGACGCTGCTGCATAATGACAAGTCGACCCTGCGCAAGTTTTCCGTCAGCGGCAGTTTGTTACTGTTCTCACACTTATCTTTCTCTAATTTCCTTCTCCAGTTGTTCAGTTTGAACAAAGCACGATGCCAGTGCTTTAAAACCCATGGCTAACTCACGTCTTTACAGAAAGCAGACTTGGTTTCTGGGGTAAATGGTACTGCGTGTGAACGACTGCAAAACATCCGTGTCCCGTTTCCCATATTTATAACCTGGCGGGAAAACAAATGAACAGAACACTTCCACACTGCTCCCACACCTTCCCTACAACAGCTAAAAATAATAACAGTAATATAAATACTGGCTATGCCTGAAACTGAGCCGCACAGGGACTATAAAACATTAAACTTTAACGGTTATAAAAGCTCTGGACCACACAGGCCCCATAAGGCCATTACAGAAGTTTTAATTAATGCAGGTTTTAATGAACACCTGGCAGACTCCACAGTTTCACGTGGTGAGGGACGCAGGTGTTTGCAGGAATGTTTTGCGTTGCCATGGAGATAGAAGTGGTGTGGTTTGGGAGGAGCTGTTAGCAGGTCTGGCCTCTGGTCTGAACGCTGTGTGGAGCTTGGCTGCCAATGTGGAATAAGCCAAGCGAATCACCATGTAATTAAGGGCGGATTCAAGTCAGAGCTGTTTGAAGAGTAATGCAGGACTCAGACCACTGGGTGGCGATGGAGCGCAAACCTAATACATACATAACCAGATTTTGTCCTCTGTGTAATTTTTACTATCATTTTTATATTGAACAGGGTTAGGTCTACGTGAAGGCAGAGAGGGTCCCTGACGTATTCCACTATAGTGCAATATAAAGAGTTAATGTGTCATTAGGAGAACTTCACTGGCTGCCACAGGGAATACTTCAAAACTTGATAAAAAAAGCACCCAGCCTTTAGGAGGTAGCTGTACAGATTGATTGTTAACCTGTCCATTCATTCCTATTACTTCCTTTTTCCACATATAAAGTCTTGCACAGCAAAAAACCTCCCCGACTTCCATGTTCTGTTATATGATATCCATTTTGTGTGGTCAGCTGAAGCCCAGAACACAATAAATAATGTCTGTTGTACAGGCATGGTTTCTGTAACCTCTAGTACCTACAATGCCTCTGCACTTTAGAATCCTGGTTCTGTATGTGGCAACACACATTGGGTAATTTATGTTGTACCCTTCAAAGGGATTTAACTCAACTTGCTTTGCTGAATATAACACATGAATGCAGCTTTACCCAAAGGAATTTCATATTCTTCAAATAGAGATTGCAAAGTGAATAACATACCATGAGACAGCCCAACACAGCCAGTACAGCTCTGACAGTGGGCTACAGGATGTGGCTACACAGGACAGGGGAACAAAGTGACACAGAGTGACTCAGAGTGACACAGAGTGACACAGAGTGAGTGTGGCTGGCTTTGGCTGCAATGAGAACAAATCCACATATAAATCAGCACTCCAGCCATCTGGCCCAGCACTCACAACGCTAGGTAATGACAAGATGGACTCACTTCATCATGTTGGTGCTCAGCAGTGAAGAAGTGCCCACCTGCTGTGTTCAGTTTGTCCCCAACACACCGGAGTCAAATAGTGAGTCTGACCTGCTGCTGTCAAACATAATGTCAGTTGTGACTGATGAAAAAATTATGAACATGTTAAAACAGAGTTTAAAACAGACTCTAAACATGTAACAAAACCAATGAGGGCCTTGGAATGTTTCACTCCTCGTTGTGTATTTCATGCTGTTTGTTGGTGCATTTCGGGATCATGCAGCAGGATGTTTGGCGACTGAACCAGAGAACATCTAGAGAACATGCCACTGCATTTGGTGAATGTGCCATGGAATAAAAAAGACAAGAGCTTTTGGTTTGTGTCGCAAGAATAGCCATTTTGAGGCAAAAGGAACGTACAGCACCAAAAACAGAGGTGCTTTTAGCTATTTCAAAATGGTCGTTTTGCTTGCCTTCTCGTCCACCAGAACTCTCTGGACAGTGTCGTGCTTCACACACAGTCACCGAAAAAGGGAGCAGAAATAAGTTTACCATAAAGCCCCCTGACAGTGCAATAAGTAACTGTCTGTGTGTGACTTTCCTCTCATCTGTCTTCTCCACCAGTTATGACAGAACACCGGTGGCTGCAATTCCCTGAAAACTGTCTTGAATGTCTTTCTCAAAGCAAAACCTTTCCTACCATATAGGCTTGATATTGTACGACACTTAATATGTGGACCTGTGTTTTTCCACGGCCCTCTCTGTCAACGTCACATGGAAATTCATCTAGAGTCCTCTTTCCACAAACAATGTTAGTACAGATCTATTCCTTCTTTGTGACTTTTTAACTTCATAAATTTCTATCTGCGTCTTTTCTCACTATCTCATTACAGTGGACACTGCACCACAGCACTGGACCTGATAAGAACCAATAAAGAAATACTTTGAAGTTTTCTGGGAACATTTTAACACAGCCTGGACAGACCCATTGAAAAAGTTTAAATGAATCCACATTGACTCAAAATGAGGAAAGCACAGGACCATTTTGACTGTGAGTAGTAGGAAACACATGGGACTCTGCCGACAGGGGGATACGTTTGAACTGGGTCTTGCTGGTGGCCTTCAGACAAGCCAGAGGCAGAGAATAAATAACAGATAAACAACGATGAGGTGTGCGGTTCCACAAAAATAATCCACAGCAACTTGGTGGACATTAACCAAATTGGCTGTGTTTATTTCTGGTGAGTCACATGCCTCTGTGTAGCATATCCTCTTACACCATGCCTATTGAGCAAAAAATAAACAATCGAATTGATCTGAAATTAGTTCCTTTATTGTCATTGTATAGTTGTATACAATGAAATTAATATTACTATTTAAATGATGCATAAAAATATAAAAACGCCAACGCAAGACACAATAAGTAAAATAAATAAAACCACAGTGCAAATATGGTAGCATGAATAAGTAACATCAAATAGACACTAGCATTTATTTAGTGGGCTAATGGCTCTGGGAAAAAAAAAAAACTGTCTCTCAGTCTGGCTGTTTGTGCTCTATCTGGGCACCAGTTCAAAGACATGGTGGCCAGGGTGAGTGCAGTCATTAATGATATTGAGACATGATATTAGTTTTTCAGAAAAAAAAATTAGCATTTAACATGTTTAAATGTGCGCTGAAAAAAATAGTCCCTTACAAGGATAAAGGCTAGTAACTGGATGCAGTTAAGTCCCTTTGACGGATGGGAACTTTGAATGAAAAGCATACTGTAATATAGAATTGTCATTAGGCTGCAGGGACTACATGTGCTTTGCCGCAAAATTTATGCACACCCATGTGACATCTCTGGACCAGTAAGAATGTAGTATTTACCAAAGCCATGGTATAAACAGAGAATAATGCTACAGAGTCTCACAGATGATCAGAATTACATTAACACCTAACACATGTCTCAGGTGAAGTGCTAAACAGCCGTCTCTGAAACAGCTTTTCACAAGCTGCTAAAAGAATGCAGTAAACCCATATTTTTGTGCAATGTGAGTCCAAAGCTCTCAGAATGCATTAGAAATTCTACAATTGCAACAAAGATATGCAAGTCCCAGTATTTGTGTACTGGTAGCGTGACCCTAATGTAGAGTTCCAACATGCAGATGCAAACGATACGCCACCGGTCTGGAGCTCTCTGTCTGCTACAGAGACTACATTGAATAGTGGAGACACCTGTGAGAAGCAGGCGCTATGTTGGTGCTGTAGCATGCAATTCAGATTCGTATGGAACGCTGTGGGCACACTGAAATATCACATACGGACAACACATCGACCTCAGAGCCTGAACACCGTCCACTGTTTGCACACTTTGGATTTTGGCCAGATGTGCTTCTGCTGTCCAGGTACTCTTTACCTATTGATTGATGCATACTAAAGTTTTACATTAATACTGTTGGAAGCACTTTTTTGGCATACTGTTTGTGTGGAAGTGCATAGTTTGTAATGTGTCAATCTCTTGTACTAACTCATATGATCCAGAATGCAGATGTAATGGCAGAATTGTTCATTCTATAGGATTATAAGCAATAAAAAAGATGTGTACCTTTGTAGCTATTATTTTTAGCCACCAATTTACAAATTCTGAGGACAAAAAAGTCTGAAACAGAGTAAGGAAATGTTTATGCTCGAGTCAGTAAAGAAATACCTGTTATCTGTTGGCAATCATTTTATCATTTTGGAAACACGTTTTTACGGTCTGTCAAAATGTTATATGTGTGGGATGATTGAAGTCGTTATGATTGAACATCTGAAAGTGGGTAACCAACACCTCGTAGGGTTTCAACACTTGCAATTTTAATGTTGAGCGATAGAGGCCAGTAAAACGCGTGGTCTCATTTGTGTTGTTGAACATTAAATATATAGTTCTGTTGAAACACGAAAATACTCTTACATCGTTTTTAAAAAAATTTAATCTTTTCTGATATATTACCATTCATAGCTAGAGTCCCACATTTCTTTCTTAATTAAGCATTTAAATGCTTTTTTCGTACTTTCCAAGATATCAATTTTTTTAGATAAAACATTATAAGGCACGCTGTTGCGAAAGGCGCTATATAAGGCATTATGAGGCACGCTGTTGCAAAAGGCGCTATATAAAAATAAATTGAAATTGAAATATTGTAAAATGAAAGCAGTTTCTGGGTAATTTGTGTTTTTGAATGAAATTCTCTTCCACTTAACCAGTAGAACATTAACTTTCGATATTGTTAAACTTTGGGATTTTTAAACTTAATTGCGCTGTGAATGTCATATGACAACTTTAAAGCAAAACGGCTGTATGTAACCAAGGACGCAAAAGCAGTGATAGATCCCCTTGTGCAGAGTGAAGCTTTATTTTTAGGGAGCAACAAAAACAGGTAGGGCTCAATCAGTGATCGTGGTCCAAGAATCAGGCAAGGGTCTGGGTTCCAGAAGAGTCCGTCCTTGGAAAAACGTAGACTTTGGGAGGAGAAGACAAGGGGGGAATGATTGGGTACCAGGAATCGGGAGACACAAGAGGAGAGAAAGCACAAGGCAGGTAAGTCAGTTCCTTGGTGTTTCGCATGAGGCTCAATACTTCATAAAGCGCAACTCCTTGCAGCAGCCTTTTGAGCTTGGTATGAAAACGAGCCGCGGCTGGTGACTGCTAATGGCTGGGCGTGACACTGTATACATTTTAGATTTACGTGACTCTTCATGGTGATGACTTTGGTCCGAGTTTTATTTTATTGTAAACTTAATTAAATGTAGTGTGTAATTAATTTTTAAAAATAATTTAAGAATGAATGTTATTAACATTTTAGTCTAGTTTATTCAAATCTAAAAGTGAGTTCACTGCCGTCACTGACAAACGTTTAACGTTTGTTTTAATCAGTCACCTCCAATTTTTGTGGCGATTACTATATTTAACGTTTTGCATATTAGAACGAAAACGGGGTTAAGGCCGAATTTACCACATTAATTTAAGCTTTATTGTAGGCTTTTTCATATCCTACACAAGACAGAATCTAACATTTTACAATTCCAGAGCCACATTCCCCTAGTTTTATTTTAAAAGTTGTAGAATTAAAAACTGCTGATATATTCAAATGTAACGTTATCTCTAGACTTTAAAAAACTTAATCTGTTCTAGTTCACTTTGTGTTGAACAGTTACTTCAGATGGATCTTTAATGAAATCCCTCTTTTCCTACTAGTACCTTCACAAATTTCATTAGAAGTCATAACATTGGCTTCTGGCACCAATGAAATGGAAAACCTAATGTATTTCATGTTTTTTTTTCCCCTGGCATTTTAAAAATACCCCATATTTACATATAGATTGAGTGTTTGTGGGAATGTCGTGTCTAAAGAAGATTTGGCGAAGTCTATTTTATTTGACCATGTTGGATTTATGTATTTTTAATGAGAGGAAGAGATTGAGGGAGAGATTCTTGCCGTTCTATACAAACACGGTTTGTTGGTTCAAATCACGGTGTAATGAAATTTCCAGCTTCCTCGTGGGACCTAGAGGGACGTAGCACAGTGCCTACACAGAAACTTCACAAGTATGAACCATTATTCCAAAAAGTGCTGAGGAAGTTTCTTTTACGATATACCCAGAAGAATTAAACCCTTACCAGTATCGTACATTTACGTCTATATGACGTTTCTGTTGGATGTTGGTTGTTTTATTATTATTATTATTATTATTATTATTATTATAACTTGAGATGTTAAACAGCTGGAGATTTTGGTGAAAATCAAGCCCTAGCCAAAGGCCTAAGAATTATCCATCCTTCCAAATAGGGTCATTTGTTCTAAATGAAAACCTTGCCTTTTCTAATTTTCAGGCTTTGTAGATGTTTCATTTGAGTTTTGGGAATCACTCCTAGGGTGCCAATAACAACTAGGACTACCCTGGTCTATTTTTTCCACAATCTTATTTTTGTAATCTGCAGTCACGATGTATTGCTACATTAAAGAACAGGACCTGTTTCTTTTAAAGCATTGGAATGTCCGGCACATTATGTTCCAAGTGTTGGTCTGTATTAATTTAAAAGTACCAAAAAATTTTTGTTTCTTCATTTTCCAAAACTTTTTCAGCTTTTTCATTTTTATTTCATTATATTTATTTAATTAGTTATTTATTTTTTGTGTGAAATTTGTAAATTCAGTACGTATAAAGCTAAAACACAGATTGGGCATATTTTGTTTCATAATAAAAAAAAAAAAATTATCTAAATTTGGTTTTAATCTATACAGACAGCCCAAGTTCTGTGTACATGTAAGAACTTCTCGAATACAAATGCATACACTTAAATTTTCAAACTTGGAGTTCAGTATACGTTTCTAATTTAATTTCTGCTCATAAAACATTTTCTGTTATCCAATCAGGAGCCTGGAAATTGCCCCGAGACAGTCAGGGCAGAAGGTTGGACACATTTAAGAACACATATACATGCATTACAGATGCCATATAGAATGATCAGAGCAGCCACATACCTAATGGCTATGATTTCCCAGAGGAAATTTATGCAGTCCACAAAGAGGAGATATGTTAATGCTAACAGAATTGATGTGAAAACATGCACACAGCTACTACGCTACTTATTAAAAAAAGTCAGATTACTTTCAAGGAATAATGAAATAATTTAGATTAACATATTGTTTTTAAAGAAAGTGGGTTTTTATATTATTTTTTATCTGTTCTAGAACATGGTTCTTCCACACTTTTAATACTTTAATCATTAGGACGGTTTCAGATTGACCAGCATGTGCTTCACAGGGCATCACTTTACACGGAACACGTTTTCATTTTGGACAGATGTGTAACAACGTGAACTCCAGTGTCAGAAGGTGTTTTCCCGTCCTTGGTCGCCTCTTCCCTTCATGTTTGATGCGTGTTTTATTTTACCTTGCTGGATAACAATTTGTTTTTAAACACTCACATCACATCTTTTGAATTTTTTAACTTAAAATATGGTCAGAATTTAAAATTTGGTAAATTTCTGTGATTCATTTAATAACAGTAACTTACTTCACCCCTTTATTTTGCATACAGTTTTAATGTTTTTAAAATCGCATCACTTATTAACATCATTATAGGTTAACAAAAAAAGTAAGTTAAAATAGTTAAATGTATTTTAAATTTTATTTAAAATAATTGATGTATTAAATTTTACTAACATTTTACTACAGCCTTAAAGTTAATATATTTTATACGACCATATAAATTGGCTGTATATGAGTTTCACTGGTCTATTATACAGGCAGTATAGAAAACCTACATTATTTTACTCTATGCCCCTCAGCTCAAAGATTTGTGACTTTTTTGGATTCTATAGGTCCATTATTGCTGTAATAGGTAAATCTAACTCATCTACTGCTTCCATTTGTCATGATTCATAGTTACCAAATGAAAAAAAAAAGAAAATTCCAGCAGGCTCGTCCCTGATGTTAATATGGATCACACAAGTGCTCCCTGAACCGTGTGACTATTAATCAGCCTGTAAGATCATCAGTAGACAGGTTTATTCTCCAGAAATTGCACACTTGGTGCACATTGTCTGGAATCACCTTGAACATTGCTCACTGAGATGTGACCTTTCACATGGACTTCCTGTTAGTGTCCACCGGTTCCTCCGTACCTCACCATGTTCTTTACAGGCTTACATTGGGTATCTTTCAGAAACCAGCAGCCTTTTAAAAATGTTACCCATGACATGCCACTCAGCACAGCCAGCACCTGGTCGGAGTGTTGGGCAATCCAGGCTGGACAACGTCAACGTCTCTGTGTTGTGATGATACAACATACGGCCAGGAGAGAATTTGCTCACAGAGGTAATTTTATTGAAAAGTACCAGAGCCCAGGTCCACAGTCCGAAATCAAAGTTTTTAAAGCCAGTCAAACAAGGGTCAAGAATGTAGTAGATCCATCCAGAACTTGGACCACACCAGGGTAGTACACAAGGAGTTGAGAGGGAGCGGGGACAGGCAGACAGGTATGAGGATCTGGAAAGCTGAAACACAAAACAAGGTCAGCGTGCTCAGGGAGACTCAGGGGAGAGTGCCAATACCTCATGACTGGCTCTGGGTTAGTGCACATCTTTCAGTCTCTGTCATTAATTACCCTTTAATTTGGATCAGCTGTGTCTGGTTGCAAGACGTGCGTGACAAATGAACCAGAGGGATGCCTTTGTAATACAGTGGATCTCATTCTTGCTGAGGTCCATAGTCCTGTCTTTCTCCAGCTGCTTTCAGCCATGCTCATAACCTGTTTAACATGATACATTTTCACTTTTTTAAGTTTATTAGTGCTTGAGCCTTTTAGAGTTTCTTGCTCACAGTTAGTTGTTCTCATTATTGATCTGCATCATGCCACTCCCCTTACCACATCCTGTTGGAATGTGCATGGTTCATGCGCGTTGATTTCTGTAGAATGTTACATCTTTAAAAAGCTATTGTGTGTGTCGTGTTTTGGAGGGCATGAGATAACAAAAGATACTAAGAGACTAAAGAGAAATACGTAGTTCTGTTATCCCAGAAGGCAGGAGAGATGAAAGACACAACTAGCCAGTCATCCGAGCACTTAGGCAGTTAGAGCAAAAGTGAATATACTATTATTCCTCAGAGCCTCCAGGTCACCAGCCATTTCTCTTCCATTCTGAGACTGGCATCTCCACATTCCTCCCAGGGTAGTTCTCCTCCTCCTTCTTCAGTTCTTCCAAAGGCTATCTGCTTGAACCTCTGAGGCAACCACAAGGACACTCCCACATCTCCAGCCTGAACATCTTGATTTTATCTGCTGACAATAGCTATCAGGGCTCTGAGAGGAGAGGAACATTAAGGCTCTGATGTCACATAATCTTCCCGTATTATGGGCTTTATTGTAACAAAGTGCTTTTCTCCTCAAACTATTGTGTTTATAGTTCAGACGTGACCTCTACCATGGGAGGTCTTTGCCATCGGCTGTCTGCACCCTTTGGTTCTGGAATGTTCATGTTTTTCATCAGGTGCAAAAGGATTTTAGCGGAGCTGTTTGCCTTATTCATTCTAAGTTGCCATGACTACAGTAGAACAAATGCTGAATTTTCTGTTGCTTTTTCAGAAAGGAAGTGGCAGTCAAAAGTTGGAATGTCACATGACTGCTGTAGGAGGTCAGAAATGACCACAAGAAATATTGTGTGGCACCTATTTGTTGAAGAGGCATGTATGGATCTAATTAGCTGCAGTCAGAAGGTTGCGCTGTATAGATGCTCCAGAAATATAGTCCAGTAAGTGGTCGAAGGATTAAGGTTAGTGGGAAGGAGCACATTAGAAGATATGCAGCAGCACCAACATGTTCAACATTTGAGGGGAAGAACACTTAACACTCGATACTCGTGTAGTAGTGTCAGAGCCTAAATTCCTGTCAATGCTTTTTAGTATTTGTGGCTTCATTAAGTGTGACGAGTTCTGATAGAGACATCAATTTGCGTCCAGAGTATGGTACGCCCCTTCATTAAAGAAAAAAATGTCTCTCTAAACCAGAGGCACTTATTTACGCCATCTGTTCCTTTTTGTATTGAATATCTTTTGGAAGATGAGCTTCACTGGAGAATTTGCTGCTTGACACTTGGGAGGATTGTGTCTAATTGTCTTGGTCTGTTTTATTGTTAACTAGACAATCTGCGTTGTGGTGGCACTCTCTCCATTCCCAGCAGCCTGTGTCATTTCCTCGAAGTATTTAAACCTTCCATTTAATAACATTGTAAAAGTCTGTGCAGATGTTCAGTCACACTGATTCACCTGAGGGTCACAGGCCAACGGCTGTTATCACTGCAAATAAGGGGTTCCTTTTTTTTTTAATTCTAAGCATTGACTGATTATGCAGGGACTTTGCCAAAGCTGGTAATTAGCCAAGCAGGATCATTTGCAGTGCGTTGATTGTGAGCTTTACAGTGTATTTAACACCTCATGAAACCACTTTGTTTGTTCGTCTTCTCCGGGTTTTGATCCTAGATTGTTGGTGTGAAGGAAAGCAGGAAGAGCTATGACCATGCTCTTGTGCCCATAGTGTCGCTTGGTTCTGGTACATTTTTTTATTTATCATTTTTTTCTTTACCCTGAATCATATCTGGAACGTTTTGCCTGGCAAAGATGCTAGCATGGCAGCACTGCTGATGAACATGTCCCGGTGGTACGGACGGAATGTAAATGATGAAATTGCGTGTCCGTTTTGTACCCCGGGCCTGCATTAGGGGACCTCTCGGGCATGCGCGGGGGTGGAAACCATCGCAGGGGACCCAATTATTACAGGCCAGAGACGTCCCAGGACCAGCGGGCCAGCACTGGAGCGTCAGCCAGGGGGACAGCAGTCAAAAGAGGCATTGTCAGGTCGGTCATCTGAAATTGAGATTTTCCACAAGGGGCAAAGAAGCAGAGCTGAGAAAAGAAAACTTTCCGTTTCCCCTTAATTGGCCCAAATTTGGCCCGTCGACGGCGCGGAACGTCTGCAACGTGTCACTGAAACTTTGTGCTGGGTTTTCAGCTGTTGGCGATCACCTGCTTTATGTCCCAGTTTTGATTCCATTTATGAGTTATGCGGAAGGCAGGCATGTATTTACACAACCATTTTATTTTTTTCAGATACAGCCACTCATAGCCATGAATAAGAGAAATGTGACTGCACATGACAGGCAACAGTGAGGGTAGGTTACATTAGGTAGGTAGGTAACAGGCAACAGTGAGGGTAGGTTACATTAGGTAGGT